>BJBW01011305.1:0-27687 GCA_004320125.1 Scolopax mira | reverse complement strand
GAAGAGACCGACCCCCACCTCTCTACAGCCTCCCTTCAGGTAGTTGTAGAGAGCGATAAGGTCTCCCCTCAGTCTCCTCTTCCCCAGACTGAACAACCCCAGCTCCCTCAGCCTCTCCTCATAAGGCTTGTGCTCCAGACCCCTCAACAGCTTTATTGCCCTTCTCTGGACCTGCTCCAGCACCTCAAGCCTGTAGCACTGCCTGGGGTTGTTGTGACCCCAGTGCAGGATCTGGCACTTGGCCTTATTGAACCTCATGCCATTGGTCTCAGATCCAGCCTGTCCAGAGCCCTCTGCGAAGCCTCTCTACCCTCCAGCAGGTCGACACTGCCACCCAGCTTGGTGTTGTCTACAAATTTGCTGAGGGTGCATTCGATTCCCTCATCCAGATCATTAATAAAAGATGTTGAAGTTGTCTATAATCTGGGATGTACAAATTGTCTGTAATCTGGGGTTTATCTTTGGAAAGGTGAGAAGGGCTGCTTGAAAAACAGAGGTACATTCTGCATTATACTGTAGGAATATATTTTCTGAACAGAGTGAGGCCATACATTCTTGTAAAGAAATAGTTTCAAAAGCAGTATAGATAGCATAGCTCCATTCATGTAAAGTTCACATAATCAATAGGGTATTTTGTGGAAACAATTGGGGTCTCCTTCTAGCGTAGCTAGAAAAACGAAAAGTAACTTTTTTTTAACAATTGGCTGACTGAAACTGTTGATTTTTTAAAAATATCTAAAAACTTAAAAAATCCCATGCTTATCAAAGCACCATAATAGGTATTTTTAACTGTTACTGACATTCCAAAATTGATTTGCTTTCCATATAGATAGGCTCATTACAATATATATAGACTCAGCAACTCACTACCTGCTTTCCAGTAAATATTTCAGCAAAAATACCCTAAAAAGCATGAGTGATTATTAATAGTACAATAAGAATATCCTATTAATGGTATTCAATTCATTATGTAGAGTTGAAGTTAAGTATATGTATTACAGATACACAAATGTCACACTGAAGACTATCACTCAACTCTGAATGAGTAGCACTATCATACTGAAGATGTGAGCCACAGTTTAGATGACCTAAATATAGTTTTACATGTCAATTGATTAAATAGAGATAGAAAGCCACCATTAATAGAAATGTTTTTCTAAATTACAAAGATAATTTAAAAAAAATTTAACTCTTCTGATAGAACTAACAGATTCTCCCTTCTCATTTCCATGGATCACCTATGTAGCTGGGGAGCAGGGGCAGGAAGCAATCTAAACATTAGCTTTAATAGGAGTTGTAGGTAATGTAAAACCCAAATCAGAGCAGTGAATGAATAAAAACAAAAAAAGCGAAACACTAGTCCACATCCGCAAAGCACAGATTCCTCAAATATCCTTCAATTTGTACAGAATTAAGGGTTATATGTTTTTTTTAATACAGCTTTGGGGGAAAAGTCAAGCACAATAGGGTATAAAGGAAGGCATTTAACCTCCCACCTTGTTCAATGCGCGTAGCCAGATACAACATTTCTCCTTGAGCTGCCAGCTGATGAACTGATAAAGCTGCAAGAAGGGAAGCAAACGCATATTTCAAATGACAATAAGCATCTTTTGACATATTAAGGTTGTGTAGTTTAAAAATGACATCCAAGAGATCACATGCTATCCAGGAGATCTGTCACGCTGCTCAATAAAGCCCATAGCATAACTCTCACTCGCCATGTGGAATAAATCAGACATTACAAAACTATACACAACATGACATCTACAGTAGAAAAAAAAGATTGTGGAGTTTTGGGTCTTCATTTTTAATAATAAAAGCAGAATAATTCCTAAGATATTATGAATTAAAAAAAAAAATAAATCTCTGATCCCCCAGTAAATGCTGCACAGGTGCATGGTTTTGATAATTACATCACGGAGCAGGTTTGAAAGGTGCTCCGGAGGGAATACATAATAAATTATCCACATTGTGTAATAACAAAATTAGCTAATAGTTACATATGCAAATGTTCATCATCCTCTTCCTATTCACTATATAAAGTTTGATTTTTTTTTTCTTCGGAAAGACTGTGTATTTTGTTCAGAGGCCTATGTTGCAGCTCCAGATTCATTTTTCCCATGCAAGCAGCCTTTTTTTTTTTAACAATGGACTTACAAGGTATAGAGGAAATGATTTATAGATGAAGTAAATGACACAGAATTAATTTATAAAGAAAATGCCTGACAACTAAGAATAACAAAACCACATAAACAACACTGCCTTCTTGACTTTCAAGATTCATGACAATCATCCAATTTTAATAAATTTTACAAGACGCTCATTTCTCCAAAGAAGTATATGAAGCATATTAACCTAGAACTGAGAAAGGATCAGAAAAATCTTTACCTGTATTTTTCATATCAAAAATTGGATCCTTTCTGGAAAACATGCTTCAGTCATGAATTCAGTACAGGAGATTAATTATTATTTCATGTTTGGAACCATGTGAAGTTAGAGCAGACTATCTCAATGTTTTTTTCCTATATTAAAGGCTCGCTGTAGCACTTGAGAAAAAAATGGTCAAGCATCTAACATACAGTTTACAAAATAATTATAACAGTAAGGCATAAGGATACTTACAGTTTACAAGCAGAGGTGTTGTAGAAACTTCGTTTCCCCTGTGTTTGTTAGTTAGGGTAGTTGATTGCTTTATTGGTGAGAAGTGCTTAGTAGTTGATGGAGTATAAACATGTCTTACTTGGATACCAGGGGAAGGAGAAGTGTGGATGTTGCATTCAGCTACATTGAACAGAGAAAACAAGACAGGATTTTAGTACTATTAAGAGAATTAAAAGCAAGCCATAGATTCAATCTAGAAAGCATCAGTCTCACAAGATCTTTAAAATCCATGTTAAGTAAGCTTTTTTTAAGTGTGCTTTTTCCACAGTGTATTGTAAGAGATGAATAAAGACCCGTATTTATCTCTTTAGCACAAAACAATGCTGCTACCCTACACATTCAGGGACAAGTTGGTGTCTAAATGAAGTAAGCCTTTGTCTAGACTTTCAACAGACCTGACATGGATTTATCAGGTAGGATGGCCCTGCTTTGCCTGTCACATCCTTAATAACACTCTCCGGTGCAGTAACAAGATGCAGCTCTGGTCAGTCATGCAGTCAGGTAACTGCTCAGTTCATCCCTAACCCGTGCACTGCATGAATGGAGATCACCTTCCCCAATTTTCTTCATCAGGACTTTTTCCACTCTTGTTGGATAAAGTTGTAACTGCAATATGAATGCCTTATGAATACTTATCCAGCAGGAATAGAGATGTTCCACACTAACTTAAGTAAAATGCAACTGCAAGACACCACTTAAACTTCAAGAAGTCATTCAGTGCCGCTGTGCTCACTTTTACTAACTTTTCTAGCTTTCCATTAGAATCTAGTAGCATTTTACAACATATATATATAAAAATATATCTACGTTATCTTGGCTTCTAATTCCCAAAAGTAGTTTTAGATTTTGAGAATTAGCTGAGAAGCCAAGTAATTTTTAAGAGGACTGTTAAGACACACTGAAGAATTAATCTCCATTATTCACTAAATTGATTCAACATCAATGTGCACTAATGAGGTAACTAATTGGTAACTAACTAACATTAGTAACTAATGACTGGAAGCTAACTAACATGCACACTGAATTCACACCATAGAAAACTTACAGAAAACTTAACGATCATAAACCCAAGCACAAATCTGAAGTGACAACCAATTAAAAGAAGTAGAGGGTAAGAGGGTGAAAAGTAAATTACGTTCTGTTTACCAATCAAATTGCTATAGCCAACACGATCAAATTAAGAGACCTACCAGGGGTTTTTGACCTGCGGTCCCTGGATCCGCAGGACTACTTCTAAAGGGTTCACAAATGTTACCTAAGAAAAACAACCCTATCGCTGATGGGTCTAAATTTGCCATTCAGGTCTGCAGCTCCACTAGTAAGCACTTAGGGCCTGCAAATCAAAAAAGTTTGAAAATTACAATGGCTGAACTTCAGCCAAGCAATACAAATCAGAGAAACCATCAAAATCCATAATAGGTCCGTATTTGTTACAGGAAATGGGTGAAATTCAACCTCATGAAAAGAAACATCACTAAAAGTCTGAAATACGACAGCGAGCACTGGAAACTACAGATATTAAGGGAAAATATATGGAAGTCCTAATTTTGTTCTCTAGTGATATGCTCAGTCATGAAAATGCATGAAAATGAGATGAAGCTGTCCAGCAACATGTGGAGGTCAGCTGCAGGGATCCAGAACTGGAGCAATATTTGCCTTTAAGTAGCTGAACTGACAAGCCAATCACTGCAACTACAGGTTTTTGCACAGCCATACTGATAACACAAAGTCAGCCATATACTCATGTTATTTTGTCATAGTGAAAAGATAAAACGTGCTGCAGAAAGCAATTGAAATGATCATACAGTTCTTTCAGCAGTGTTCTGCAAAAACACATATCCAACAATGTGTAGCACGTTGCAGGACATGCAACACAAAAGAAGCAAGCTCTTGTTAAATTTTACTAGACACTTTCTGTGTTGCTACTTTTTCAATTTAAAAAAAAAAATTAAAAATTTGATTTAAAAAATAATGAGGGGAAGTTAATTTTACATTAATAATAAACATATAATAAAAATGTTAGTGGAAGAAATCTTAGAAAACTACTACTGATTAACACACATATGAAGCAAAGGGTTTTTAAAAAATAACACAACAGCTTAACAGGATGACACAGTTCACACATAACAATTTGTAACATTGTAACAAGTTCAACCTTTAAATAAGACAGATGCCACTTCGAGGTCAGAGTTAACTTGGTCTTGAATATTTTTACTGTCCTCTTCATTCAAGGACTTCACAAATCGTGAGCAGACGTTCATATCAAATCTATTGGGCAAAATGAATTTCATTCCCATGGTGACACTCTGAGCTGGGCCTTCCTCTGTGCTTGAGTCAAGCTGATTCTCCACTTTAATATCTGGCATGGGCGGAAGGCTGTAGCTAGTGGGACATTCTTCTACAATTAACTGGGCCCCAGCATCTAAGTTTGTTGAAGATGCCATGGCCTCAGTCATGTAAAAGTTCTATGCAAAATGTTTCTTCATAGCTTCCAGCCAAGAGCAGTTCTGGTCAATCAAGGTGTATCTGAAGAGATCCCAACATCTGAACAACCTGCAACTGAACACATGTAACATAGGTTAACAATATTGTGTTGAAGTAATGCTAGAAATACACCAAACTTGGCTTCACTTAAACTTATGGTATTTGGTTTTGATAGTCAAAACTGTGATGAAATATCACCTATTATTGACACAAACTTATTGATAAAATCCTCTGCTTAAATGTTATCACATTAGAAGTTTAAGCCAAATTTCATAACGAAGCCAGCAAAAGTTTCATCTAAGTAACGAGTATCAGCCTGGTTACAACAAAAAACCCCATCACAACCAACCGTGTTTATACCAAGAGAGGAATAAGGAGGGTCACTTTATTCCCTAAAAACATTACTTCAAGGAAAAATTTCTGTGAATTTACATTTCTTTATGACTCACAACTCTTTTCAAAAGTAAAACAAATGGCTTTTGCTGTACAGGTAGGAAAACGACAAAATCTCTTTAAGACCAACGACAGCAAAGCATCCCAGGACACCGGGGGCTTTCTGACAGCCCCGCGGGAAGCCTCACATATCGGTCCGGGCTCGGCGGCAGCGCCTGGCTGGCAGCACGGCCTAGCAGCTCCGGGCGCTCCCGGAAGCCTCCCCTGGCACTGCGGGCCACCGGCTCCGGGACGAGAGACCCAAAGGAGAGCTGCAGCTGCTGCTGCCACCACCAACCTCCACGGACGCCGCGGAGCGCCCGCCGCCCCGGCAACTCGTCCGCACTCGCAGGTCAGCGCCCGCAGCCCCGCCTCACCTACGCGCCGCTGTTTCTGCCGCTGACCGGAAGGCGGAAGTGACGCCCTCTCTTCTCCCCGTTGCGTGACGCTGTGGCGATTGGCTAGGCAGAGTCGCTGCTCGATGACGTCTAGATGCAGGCGACCGCGTTGACTCCCCTGCAGGCCGGCGTGGGACTCGCCATAGCGGCGGCAGCGTGGAGGCCTTTCGCCCCTGAGGAGGCGCAGATCATCCGGACCCTCCCCGGGCCCCTCTCGCAGAACAGCCCACCTGTCTGCCCGGGCCCACGGGCGGGAGCGCTACTCGGGTGGCGGCTGCCGCCGCTCCCTGACTGAGAAGGCGCCGCTCAGGCCTCGGCCTCGCCCGGTGGCCCCCGCTGCCGGCCAGCCATGGCCTCCTACAAACCGGTGGTGGTCCAGGCCGTCCCCAAGCTCGGGGAGAAGATCACGCAGGACACGCTGTACTGGCGGGGCTACAAGGTAGGAGGCAGGCCTGGGGTGGGGGGGGGCGGGCCGGGCTGGGGCGGCGGGTGTGACCCGGTCACAGGGCGCGGGGTCTGCTCCCTGCCTGTTCTGCCAGCTCCTGTGGCTCCCGCTGAGAAGCCGTGCCTTAGTGCCGCCCTGCAACATATTAAACGGCTTCCCGGGAAATGAGGCTGACCTGTGTCTCAAAGTGGCCTAACAGATGTAGTTACTGCCCTAGAATGCTTTTTTTTTTTTTTTTTTTTTACTGCTTTCATGCAAAATCAATGTATTTTTAAACATGCGTTGAGTGATTAAAGTTGTTTTTTTGTCAAAACAAATAATTAGTGGGTCAGCTGTAATGCATGAATTGGAAAAAATTCGTAAGAGTAGAAGTAGCCTGGCAGAAGAGGAACTCAGTAGGATTCTATTTAAAAAGTAAATTAGGTCTAAATGGGCTCTCTGTAGGAAGAATAGGTTTTGTTTTGCTGTTTTAGTTTTTGAGGTGTGCTTATATGTACTTAATGATCTTTATCACAATTGTTTTAGACACCTGTTCAGATAAAGGAATTTGGTGCAATAAATAAAATTGACTTCTCCCCGGTTTTTCCATATAACTATGCTGTCACAGCCTCCTCAAGGGTAAGTGGCTTTTCTGAGGTCTTTATATCCCTGTATTTCAGTTGGTATCATATGAGCAAACTTAATGTTGTCTTCTTTCACTAGATCCACATTTATGGTCGTTACTCTCAGGAACCAATCAAAACGTTTTCTCGCTTCAAAGATGCTGCTTATTGTGCCACATTCAGAGACGATGGCAATCTGCTTGTTGCTGGCAGTGAGGAAGGTAGCATTCGCCTCTTTGACCTTAGTGGAAGAGCACCTCTGAGACAATTTGATGGTCATACTAAGTAAGACAGTGTTGTTTTTTACCTTTGTGTGCATGAGCTTGTTTGGTGTATTTACATATGTCTGCTTTGCATGTTGCTGAAAACCTGAATAATACTGATCTATGTTGCTTGTAACCATCTCATGTAGGTCTAACTTAGATGTAGATTTTTAAATTTAATTCAAAATTGGGGTGATTTTTTAAAATTCTAAATATGAATTGAGTACATGAAAGAATAAATACATGTTCTAATTCAGGTAAGTGTCTGTTAATATGTTGCGTAGACATAGTCTTGTGACTTCGTGGCACAGATGCTGGCAAGAAAAGAGTTCTAAAAAGTGGCTAAACAAAAATAGCGAAGAAATAGTCCAGGAAGAGCAGGAATCCCTAGAAAAAAAATAACCCAAAGCAAAACCCATCTGTTTTCTGTCAAAGTCATTTGCTGTTGGAATGTTACAGTGATAATACAGATTAAAATAGTGATAAAGAACAAGAAGAGTGTCCAGTCTGGTCATACTTAAAATACTTTATTATATTTTTTTCCCCTAAAGGACAGTGCTAGTACACAGACCATTAAGTAACAAAAGCAGAATTTACAGCTTTTGAATGAGTATAGTAGACTTGTAAAACCTTTAAGGCAGATCATATCAGTGCTTAGGTAAGTGTCTGTCAGCATGACCCTTTTTCTGTCTGGAAATAAAAAAGCTAAAGTTTTCTTAACCTCTCAAAAGAGGCCTTGTAACTTCCAACAGTGGACACTTTGCACTTTTAAGTTAAAGAGAACACTTAAATAAGCTCTTTGTACAGACTGACTCTTCTGGAAACAAGTATATGTTTTAACTTTGGGTATTGTTTACTTTGATTTCTAGAGCTGCTCATGTAGTGGGCTTCCTGTCTGATAAATACCGAATATTTTCTGGTGGTGATGATTACTCATCAAATTTGTGGGATATTCCGAGTGGTACGGAAATCGTCTCGTACAGTGAACATACAGACTATGTGAGATGTGGCTGTGCAAGTAAAGTGAATGGAGATGTGTTTATAACAGGTTTGATTTAATTTTATATATGCTTCTTTTGGATTGAATTGAATCAAAATGCAGAAATAAGAAAACTGTCATATGGAATGACAGAATCACAGAATGGTAGGGGCTTGTAAGGACCACTGGAGCTCAAATACAGTCCAACCCCTTTGTCAAAGCAGATTCACCTAGAGCAGGTAAATTGTATCCCCGTGGGTTTTGAATATCTCCAGAGAAGGAGACTCCCCAGCCACTCTGGGCAGCCTCGTCCAGTGCTTTGGCACCCTCACTGTAAGGAAGTTTTTCAGTTGGAAACTTCCTGTGTTTCAGTTTGTGTCTGTTGCCTCTTGTCCTGTCACCAGGCACCACTGAAAAGACCCTGACCCCATTGTCTTGACATCCTTTAGATATTTATAGGCATTGATAAGATCCCATCTCAATCTTCTCCAGGCTAAACAGACCCAGGTCTCTCAACCTTTTCGCATAAGAGAGGTGCTCCAGTCCCTTGATCATCTTCATAGCCCTCTGCTGGAGTCTCTCCAGTAGTTTCTTGTCTTTCTTGAACTGGAGAGCCTAGAACTGGACACAGTACTCCAGATGTGGCCTCACCAGGGTAGAGTAGAGGGGGAGAATAACCACTGGCCTTCATGTCCATAAAGGCACATTGCTGCCTCATGATCAATTTGCTGTCTACCAGGACTTGCAGGTCCCTCTCTGCAGAGCTGCTTTCCAGCAGGTCGATCTGTACCAGTGAATGGGGTTATTCCTCCCCAGGTGCAGCACCCTACACTTGCCCTTGTTTAATTTCATCATGTTTTTCACTCCCCAACTCCAGCCTGTCCAGGCCTCACTGAATGGCAGCACAGCCTTCTGGTGTGTCAGCCACCCCTCCCAGTTTTTTTTTGTTATCAGCAAACTTGCTGAGGGTACACTCTGTCCCCTCATCAAGGTCGTTGATGAATATATTGAACAAGACTGGACCCAGTATTGACCCCTGGGAAACACTGTTATTTGCAGGCCTCCAACTGGACTCTGCACTGCTGGTGATAACTCTCAGCTCTGACATTCAGCCACTTTTACTGTGCACTCATCTAACACACTGCCTAAACTTACCTGTGAGGATGTTACGGGAGACAGTGTCAAAAGACTTGCTAAAATTGAGGTGGACAACATCCCCTGCTCTGTAGATAAAGAGATGACAGTAGGGTCTTGTTTATTGTATTTTAAACATGGAGAATCTGTCTCCTTACTCACTGTCTACTTTGTTGTTTCCTTTTTACTTGCTTTTTAAGCTTGACAGTGATGTTTGTAAGGAAACTCTTGAGAGAACTAATTTTTAACATTATTTTGCTTTAGGCTATTGGGGTTAATGGGACTGTTCTGACTGGCCTTTGAAAGTTTTAAGAAACTCCTGCGAATGTATCCTTTAGTTGGGATTGACTGAAGTGTTTTGTCCAGGTTTCCAGAGAAGGACACTAATTCCATTGTAGTTTGTACAGCCCCAAACTGTCATATTCAAAAATCTCAGAAAGGTCATGTGAGGACTTACTAAAAACCAGTTGCTTTCTGTTTTCCTACCAGTAGCTTCCTATTAATCTGTGGTAAATTGCTATGAAAAAGAAATAGTATCTTGTGCCTCCTGAAGTAATGAATTAATAATGAATATTCTACAAATACTAGGTTGCATCTGGTTGCCTCATACTTACTGTTATAAACCGAAAATGGAAGAGAAATGAAATTAAGACTTAGATTACTTTTAAAGCCTGACACATTGCTAAGGTTAGAATTTAAAGGCTTATGTTGCTCAAAGGCTGTAAATTAACTAAGGTAAACTACAGGATTTTCAAAGTATATGGTTTAAAGCTGTTTTCATTTGTCAGGAACTCCTTTAGATTGTAGGACGTGGCTGTCTTAGTTCCTGAAATAATTGAAATTACAAAACTGAAGCAATTTATGGTGTTTTTTGCAGGTTCCTATGATCACACTGTGAAACTGTTCGATGCACGAACAAAAGGTAGTGTCATGACAATAGAGCATGGCCAGCCTGTGGAAAGCGTCCTTCTCTTTCCTTCTGGTGGGCTTCTGGTGTCTGCAGGTACTTATAAAATCAATATATTTTCTCTGGGAAATTCTCTCTTATTTGTGAGAAATACTTCAGCTGCTTCTTTCTTGTGTGGTGTTTTCGTTTGATAATGAAGTGGTAAGTGATGTAACTGCTGGATTTTTCAAAAATCTTATTTAGGAATCTGTATTGATCTAGAGGGTAAAGGAAGGGGTCTTCCTGTCTCTGATTTGATCTTCCTGTAGATGGTCTAAAGAAATGAAAGAAAGAAAATACATTTCTAATGACAGGATACAGATTCTAATTAGCCCAATGCTAAGGGGCTGAACAAACTTGATCTTTCTCTTAAATGATGAGAGGTTTTTTAGTCTCTTATTGCCATTGCATTAGAGGTTCTGTAATGCAGTGGGATATAGATTTTTTTATTATTATTAATTATTTTTTTTGGTAAGGAGTGTGTTGAATCATTCAGCTGTGCCTGCAAGAATGGCCTAAAAAAGAGCTGTCTGGGAATGTGTCTTGTCCCACAAGATAGTCATAATGGATGGAGGTAGTGAGGAGGTACAGAAAACTCTGTTATGGAGGAGGCACTGTAGCGCTCTGTGAAAACTTCTCCAGAGAAGTGTAAATGTGTACATGTGTCAGACTTTTGTGTGCTTCCCTCTCACAGGAGGTCGATATGTCAAAGTTTGGGATGTACTAAAAGGCGGACAATTACTAGTTTCACTTAAAAATCACCATAAAACTGTAACTTGTTTATGCCTGAACAGCTCTGGACAAAGGTTGTTGTCAGGATCCCTGGACAGGTTAGTATATATTGTGGCTTTGTTGTGACATAAATTCTTTAGGACTTTTTTTCTTTGAAAGTTATTATGCATCAGTGTGAATCTGTCCTTTTTTTTTTTTTTTGGATTAAACACTTCTAATTGTTAGAGTTGTAACTTACTTGAAAATATGACCTGGGGCCAAGGCGTACTGCGATATAGGTTAACCGTTTCCTCTTATTAGTGTGAATGTCAGTAAGGGTTTCATGTGCCATTTGTGAATGTGTGTGAGAAAATTCTGAATAAACATTCATTTTTCTGAACCTCTAAACTGACCTTTGCAGACACCATATAGTAAATATTCTTAATTTTAATACAATTTGAATAAGTGAAAGTATACTATTATTCCCCTTTAAAGAGCCTGGGTTTTGTCTCTCTATTGCTTTTTGTTCCCAGGATGCACAGGTGAAAGATGTCCTCCTTGCTTTTTTGTTTGTTTGGGTTGAGTTGCTGAGCACCAGTACTCAATCTGTTGTCTCAGAGACATTAAAAGTATGAGGTGGTCTGAAAGGACAGTGGTCTTTTCTCTTCCTCCCTCCTGTACTTCAGTGCTATCATTCACTGCTCCATTCACCGACAGTGAAGGTTCATACTTGTAAGATAATGTTTTGTTTCTCATTTGTTTAATATTTCCGATCTTCAAAGAAATCGTGAGGGAGCAGACAGATATAAGAATATCAATGGATTAACTTCCAGAAATTGTCAATAGATCTTACTTATAAAATTCAAGAATTCTTCATTCAAGAAATGAAGAAATGCTATTGCAGTGTTTCCTAATACGCATTGCTGAAGTCAGATAATCATTACACCTGCCTTCAATTTCTTCTTCTGCCCTTGCCCCATTTTCATCTTTTTTGCACATGGGTAATCCTTTCTTGACTTTCATGTATCTTTTAACAGAACCTTTCAGTTGCAGGAAAGTTAATAATAAGAAGCTCAGTGGCTTCAGCTTCAAATGCAAAAATGCTTTGTATAAATACTTATTTTTTTAAAAATTATCTATAGAAGAGATGGATATGAGAGTCATGAAATTCCTGTAAAGTGTCTACAATAAGGTGTTAGTAATGCAGTTTTTATTCATTATTCTTTTGTATAGGCATGTGAAGATTTACAGTACTACTTCCTACAAAGTAGTCCACAGCTTCAATTATGCAACATCCATCCTCAGTCTTGCGCTGTCTGTAAGTACGTTAGAAATCTTTCTAGGTGAGGTAATTACTGATCCCTGTAAAGTCACTGAAGTAGTTAATTTTTGCCTTCATTGCTAGTCTTTTGCTACACAGAAAAATAGGGTGACAGAATATATTCCTCACAAGTAAAAAATGCATTAAGATGGTCTAAAGATAATACATTCAGATACCAGATGTTACATGATTAAAGCTGTACAAACTGTTGTTTATTAAGTAATGACAGTATATATCACAGGGAAAGTATTCAGTTTAGAAGGCAAGTTTTTTTACTTTAAGAAGTTTGTAGTCATATTCTGCATTTCAGGAATGTTGTGAGTTTTCTTATATGTCAGACATGAAAGAAAAAAGTTTATTTGTTGAGAAATTTAGATTAGGATTAACTTGTCTTAAAAGTTGCTTTGTCAGGTTGATCTGAGGGTAAGAGGAGAGGGCACAATGTGTGTGAACAAATTTCTTTCCTAAGACATATATCTTACTGGCTTCGAAACAGAAAACAAATACTGTAATTTCTCTGACACATTTGAGTTCCAATGGATAAGTGATCTGCTGGCCAGAAATTTGGAGGCTAGCACTACTTTTTAAACAATGCTGTCATCATGTAGTCACCCTCTTACATGGCCTCTGAAAGACATGTAAAAGAGACTGTGAGTGACCTATATTACCTTTGCTACTTTACTGTTGTCCTGCTTTTCTGCAACCTAGGGGAAGGTGTGTGTGGAGGGACTGTCTCCTTTTCTTCATTTCCTTTGAATTATTTTGGTTGAGGTGAATAGTACAGAACCAAAAAAAACCTCCATACCCTTTAAGCCTCTACAGTGGCTGCAAAATGTGCAATACCTGTAGTTTGCCATCTCTACAGCTGTGTATATATCTTTTGAAACAATGTTTTGTTTCCTGTTGACTAAAACCATTGAGTTTTAAGTGGTCATAAGAACATAAGACTGGCTCTACTGGGTCAAACCAAAGGCAAGTCTAATTCTAGATACTGCTTCCAACTAAGTAGATGTGCATGGAAAATGAAAAACAGTGCAAGTGTGTATGATAATTTTCCTGATATTCTCCCAAACTCTAGACTAATTTTCAGACGAGAAATTAGCTCATCAGAATGTAGTTTCTGTGTAATTCAAAGAATTTCTCTTACATAAACCTGTTTAGTCTTTCCTTGAGCTTGGATAAACTTCTAACCTTCACTAGATTCTTTGACAAGGAATTACATGTTTCTGGTAGTTGTTGTGTGAAGAATTGCCTCCTTTCATTTCATTTGAACCTTTATTAACTTCATTTGATGCCCCTAAACGAGACATTGATGAGACATTTCCATCCATACCTGTCATAATTCTGTAGGCTTTTGTCACATCTCTCCTTGGTTGTCTTTTTTTCCCATACTGAAGAGCTCTGTCTCAAGCCAAGCCAATCTTTGATTCTCTTCGTAGTTTTTTTTCTTAATTATATTTTGAATCTGCTACTGTTCCTTGAGAGTTACTCTTGTGGCATTTAAGATGTGGGTAAACAATGGATTTATTCAGTGGCATGACTTCTTACTTTTTATTTTTTCTGCAGTAATTCCTAACACTTTTTTTTCCTTACCAGCAGTTAAGCATTCAGTTAAAGTTTAATATTTTCATAGAATTATCTGTTAATAGTAATAACTCAGTAATAGCTCAGAACTCAGTGTTTTTTCTTCAGTGCATCCTTCAAAATTACAACCTTTATCATTAAATACATGCAACCTTTGTTACGTAGGTGAAATGTATACCAGTGACTGATAATTTCAAAAACTTTCACAACTTTTTTTTCCACACTGAAGAAAAACCAAAACCTATCATAGATTATACTTACAGAAAGCTGTTAATGCATATTTGGGCTAAAGCATTGAATCAGACTTTAGTTCTTCTAGGTGTTTGTTAAAGGTTTATTAGATGGATAATGTTGCTTACAATCATAGCCTGGAAGCTGTCCATGTTTTGAACAAGGTATTTGACCAAAAGCATCTCATAGAGCATCTCATAGAGATGCCTTCCAATTCAAGTTATTTTATGACACTGTGATTAGTGCCTTATAATTAAGAATATACATTTACAAATCTGCATGGTAGAGTGTGCATCATCAAGTAAAACACTGGATTCCTAACTGTGATTTCTTCATTTTAGCCTGAAGATGAAACCATAGTTGTAGGCATGACCAACGGGGTGATAAATGTTAAACACAGAAAACCTGAAGAAAGGAAAGAAGATTCCCAAAAGAAGAGACAACCAACTTATAGAACCTATGTCAAAGGAAGAACTTACATGCCTAGACAGGTATAGGGGTTGAGAAAAAGTGTACTGAAGCACTCCTCAAATTATTTTTTTTTGAGTGTGCCAAGTTAAAGAAAGGGAAGGGAGGGAAGTCACACAGACATTTGGTACAATGCATCTAATTCATTGTGTCTATGTCTGTCTTATTCTGAACTTGTATTTCAATTCTAGGAAGATTTCTGTGTCAGTAAACCTGTGAGACGTGTTTTGAGGAAATACGACAAGCTGCTGAAGAGCTTTCACTCTTCCAAGGCCCTTGATGCAGTGCTGGAGGTAAGTCACTGGGGTTTGTCTCACCAGAGTTGTGTGCTGTCATCCAACCTGGGTGTTCTCTGGGTGTCGAACTAATTTTATTTCAGCATATAACTGGAAAGGAATAAAAATGTTGTGGGTTCTGTTTTGGTTTTGTGGGTATCAGCCGTATTTTGTGTGTAAAGATGTTGCTTTGGTACTGAACTCCTGTATCTCTCCAGCCACCCATCAGGCTTTACACCCCTGAGGTTACGGTTGCAGTCATGCAGGAGCTACATCGCAGAGGCACCCTGAGGAGCGCGCTTGCAGGTCGAGACGAGAAGCAAATTAATCTCCTCCTTACCTTTGTGGCAAGGTATTATTTTAACCTGAGTTCTCTCTGACTTTTTTGACACCTGTATTTTTTAATAGCTTGTGCCACAGTCCCAGCAGATGGGTACTGGTAGACTGGTGCTCTTGAAGTCTCACATGCCTCTGCTTTCTGATATCAAGGTCTGGGATAGTACTGAAACAGTTTACCTGTCACCACAAAACAATTTTTCTCGTGGTGGGAGAGAGTATATTTTACTACTTTGGCAGACATTCAACCCACAGTCTATTATTTTCTGTGTCCTTGATAAAAGTCATGTCTTCATGTACCTTCAGTCCTCCAACACCCACTGCTGTCCTGGAAGAAGGAGGATAAATGCCACATATGAGGCTTTTTTGGACTCTTGTCTCCGAGTGCCATTCTGTGGTGTCTTTTCATGAAGGAGAAATTGTCTCTATGGCTGTATGACAAAGCTGCTTCTTGGTAGGAAAAGGAGTGCTGTTGACAAAAATGGTAAAATTGGGATATCTTCTTCTTTTGCAGGCGTGTGATTGAGCCTAGATTTACTTCTGTACTGGTGACTGTTGCAGATATGATCACTGGTAAGTACAACACAAAGAACATCCCCAAAGCCACATAGCTAGCTTGGAAATAAGGTAAAAAGTGTTGTGTTTTCAAGAAGCAAAACCTTTACAAGTATGACCTCAGGGTCAAGAGAATGATCCAAGAAAAGATATTATCAGATAGATAGCTTTCACCAGTCAGTATCTGATTTGCACCTGCTGCAGGAAGCTCCTCATGGTCTCTTAAGTATCTTTGATACTTCATCTTTCTATACTTACATAGTACGAGCGACTTCTGCTTCTGCAGTGAGGTCAAAATAGTATTTGGGATTGTAAAACTTCTGTTAGTTTGACTTACTGTAAGTCATACCAGTAATTACATACCAGTAATTAACACTGTTTTTCAGAACACCATTAAAGTTGTCTCATGTGTCCACATGTTGGCCAGATGCCTTAAATGTGTCTCTAACCAGATAATATAATTTTCATGTTTTTGTAGATATGTGGATTCTTAAGTGGGTTTTTTTTGTTTGTTTTGTTTACAGACATTTATCAGCCTGTGGTTGGGCAGTCAGCAGTTGTTGACAGACAATTCTTGAGACTTCAGGAAGCCATAGGAAAAGAGATTGACTATCAAGAGGAACTACTAGAAGTTTTGGGAATGATGGATACACTGTTTGCTACTTTTACTAAGAAAAGAGATACTCGTCTAGAAGAGAATAAAAGTAATGGTCTTGCAGAGACCATTGAAACAAATATGAGTAACTGACTGACAACCATCACAGCAAATTCTGACAAAAATAACGTGGACTTGAAATATATAGCCTGTTCTCCTGGTAACTTTTTATAATAGTGACTTTTAAAAATAAGCCCCACTATCTTGAAGACCTGTCTTCAAAACAGTGTTTCTGAATGGGCTGAATTACTGAAGATAGAGAAAGAACAGCAATTTCAAGATTTTTCCATGCAATATTTAAAAAAAAAAATTAATTTTAAAGTTTTATTCCAAAGTTATGTAACTTTTAAAGAGTGTTTTGTGCATTCAGTACTAAGTCATTATTTGATTTAGAGAAGCAGTCAACGACATTCAGTTTTTATTTACCAGAAAAAAATTGAGAACAATGTGTTGTTCTTATTTAAGGTTAATACCTCATCTCATATACTTGGACATAGGAATAAAACCACATATGCATTTGATAAAACTTGACTACATTGTGTTTTCTCTCGCTGTTTGATCTCTATTTTGGACTTCCAGAAATTCATAGGAAGCAGCAAAATGACTGAAGACAACAAGGGCATGCTTATGTATACGGAAAAAATTGTTAGTTTAATTTTTAAAATTAATTAATTGTAACAAATTACAATTATCTAGAAAATAGATAATTCCTACTTCTAAAAGGAAATTTAATTAAACTAATGTAGTGAGTAAGTAAACTGCAAGCCAGTGAGAAAATCCTCAGATAAGTAAAAGAACTACATTTTTGTGTACTTCTGTCACTTTCAATGCACAATAGATGCAATTTGAGTCTACAGTCTTATCAGTAAGTATTTGAATGTTTTCTTTTAACTTCAGTGCTGGAGAAGGATGATATGCTTTGGAAATACAGCTATGCCAGGCTGCTCAACACATATAGAATGACAGTAGGGTAGAATTTTGTCCTTAATCTATTCTGTTTTCCCCTAGATAGATAATTTATTTGAGATATAATGTGAATTTCCTGCAAAAGCAATTTGCTCAAGTGTGGCAATGAAAGGTGGGTATCAGTGGTAGAAATAACTTGAACATTTTTGTAAGTTCTACCTAAAATCTCAACAATATTTGAGTGAAAAGTCTGAAACTATATCTGGTCTGCTCTTAAATTAATGTGAGCGAAATCCCCTGGCTATTGTGATTTGCTGATCTTGAAGATTTAGGATGATGATAGAATTGCCTAGTTTGGAAGGGACCTTTTAGATCCTCTAGTCCAACCATCAACTTAACACTGACAAAAACCATCACTAAACCACATGTCTCTAAGCATGATGTAGAACCGTCTTTTAAATACCTCCAGGGATGGTGACACAACCACTTCCCTGGGCAGCCTGTTCCAATGCTTAATAACACTTTCAGTGTAAAAATTTTTCCTAATAGCCAATCTGAAGCTACCCTGATGCAACTCAAGGCTGCTTCCTCTTGTCCTGTCACTTGTTACTTGAGAGAAGGGACTGACCCCTGCCTTTCTACACCCTCCTTTCAGGAAGTTGTAGAGAGTGATAAGGTCTTCCCTCAGTCCCCTTTTCTACAGGCTGAACAACACCAGTTCCCTCAGCTGCTCCTCATAAGGCTTTTGTTCAAGGTCCTTCACCACCTTTTGTTCCCCTCCTCTGGACATGCTCCAAAACCTCAATATCTTCTTCTTGTGAGAGGCCCAAAATTGGACAATGACATAGGTAACAACGAGGAGCATATTCATGCAAACTTTATTTTCCTTGCTGCTTACTTTACTATTATTTTTCTGTTGCTAGATCTGAACTTTATTTTGTCTTTTAGGAAATCTGTGTGCTACTTGTGTAACTTAATCAGGCAATATGTCTTGGAATACGTCACATAAAATGCTTTTTCTAAGGGGAGACTTCTACAGCCTTCTTGTTCCATGACCCTTCAGTAGTGCTTGGAGCTGAAGGTGGACATAACATTTAACAGCCTAGTGTTGTACAGCTTGAGAACCACTGACCTTGGCATCAAGCATATTCATAGTTATTAATGTCTGAAGTATGTATCTGTTGTATTGTCTCAAAGTTTGAGGTGTGGCTAGCAGAACCATAGGAAGAAGTTAGATTAAAATAGTTGATTACTTTGATCTAAATTGTAGATAGATTTGATGGGTGGACTGTTTGGTAAAGGAAGAATTGGCTGGATGGTCACAGCCAGAAGGTAGTGGTCAATGGCCCAATGTTCAGGTGGAGATAAATGACAAGTGTCCCTCAGGAGTCTGTAATGGGACTAGTAATGTTCAATATCTTCATCAATGACATAGACTGCGGCATTGGGTGCACTTTCAGCAGGTCTGCAGATGACACCAAGCTGTGTGGTACAGCTCACACACCTGAGGGGATGGGATGCCATCCAGAGAGTCCTGCACAAGCTTGAGCAATGGGCCCATGTGAAAGTCCTGTGGGGGTCCTACATGTTGGAGCAGCTCCCAGTATCAATACAGGCTGGAGGATAAAGGGATTGAGAGCAGCCCTGAGGAGAAAGTCTTGGGGGTACTAGTGGATGAAAAGCTGGACTTGACCTGATAATAGGAGCTTGCAGACCGTAAGACAAATCATATCCTGGGCTGCAGCAAAAGAAGCATGGCCAGCAGACAAGGGAGGTGATTCTGCCCCTCTGCTCTTGTAAGACCCCACCTGGAGTACTCTGTCCAGCTCTGGAACCCTCAGCACATGAAAAACATGGACCTGTCAGAGCAAGTCCAGAGGAGAGCTGCAAAAATGATAGCATCTCCTATGAGGACAGGCTTAGAGAGTTGGGGTTGTTTAGTCTGGAGAAGAGAAGGCTCCAGGACTCTTGATCAGAGAATGCAGTGATAGGATGAGGGGTAATAGTTTTAAATTGAAAGAGGGGAGATTTAGATTAGGTACTTGAAAGAAATTCTTTACTGTGAGGGGGTGAGACAGATGTTGGAACAGGTTGCCCAGAGAAGCTGTGGATGCCCCATCCCTGGAAGTGTTCAAGACCAGGCTGGATGGGGCAACCTGCTCTCATGGGAGGTGTCCCTGCCCATGGCAGGGGGGTTGGAAGTCAATGATCTTTAAGTTTCCTTTCAAGTCTAACCGTTATATGATTCTATGATCTTATTGCAGTCTTTCATTTCTTAAAAGAAGGATGGGGACAGACTTTTTAATAGGGCCTGCAACAATAGGTCAAGGGAGAATGGTTTTAAACTAAAATAAGGTAGACCTAGATTAGATATAAGGAAGAAATTTTTTACAGTGAGGGTTGTGAAACTCTGAAAGAGGTTGCCCAGAGAGGCTGAAGATGCTTCATCCCTGGAAACCTTTAAAGATCCCTTCCAACCCAAACTCTTCTATGATTCTATGATCTTAGGATAATTTAATTTATCACAAGATTTACCATTCATATTACCTACACAATTAAGTTACAGAGGAGCCAGAGTAAGATGCTGTTATTACCACTGTGCTGCCTGTTTTTCATGTTCTGATTTTATTTAATTATAACATTAACATAAAACCTCAAATTTTGTCTTTTAATAAACTGCTGGTTGAATAAAATAGAAAAAAAAGTTTTTGTGGGTAACAGTTTGCAGTGGCCTTCTGTGCTGCTGAATGTTTAAGATGCATGACTGCAGTGCCAAGCATGCATATTTTTTGTTTTACAGATGAAAATGTAATGTATTTATATGAAAATGTAATTATTTTTCTAGTAAAACATTACCTTATATTCCAGAATTTAGTATTTTTAAGCATTAAGATGGAATGTCATGAACTGAAACAAAATAATTAGTTGTGCATTGGTCTGGAGGGGATGTAATGCTGGGTATCCTGTCTGGGGAAAGGATATTCTTTACATTCTATCCTATATATTCTGCTTATATAGAAAAGTGGGAATTTATTGCACGCAGCATCTTCCTTGACTTGTAGGTCATTTGGGAATTACCAGGTTGATTTGTATTTGAAATCCCCGATAGTTACAGACAAAAAGCACATCTGTTACTTTTTTGATGTCCTTTTCATAGGAAGCATTTTTGTAGCTGATCATTGGAACACCTCCTCACTCTGAATATTTTGATGGCATGGTGAGCACAGAGGGTTACCAGAAAAGAGGCTTCTCTGGTTGAATGTAACCAGAAATAGACTGGATTTCAAAAAGAATAGTAAATTCAGCACTTCTCTTTCTTGTGTTCAGCCATGGGAGGAAGGGAGAGATGAGCTGGTTGGTCACTTGTTTGATTTTATCAAGCCTTCAGTGGAACATTTTTCAGGAAAGACACTGATCTCTCTTCCCTGCACTAATTCTGCTAATGAGTGAAACTTTTATTGCTAGATCACTTACATGTTCTAACTTCTGGAGGGTAAATACCTTTGTTTTTCAACAGATGTGCTTGGAAGACTGTGCTGCTAGAATTTACTAAATTGTATTCTTAAGTTGTTCAAAGCTGAGTAACTAATGATGAGATAATAAAAATTACTGAAATATTTACAGTCGAACATTATGACCAAGTTATGTAGAGTGTCTCAAAAGGGAGAAGCTGAAACAAGCTTATGAGAAGGAGAGTCAGAGATAACACTGGTCTATTGCTTGATGGATTTGGACATATCACAAATAAGGATATAGACAAAGGCGAAATATTTAAGTCTGTCTTCAACACCAATGATGGGCTTTAGGAGTCTTGGAGCCCTGTGCTGGAAGACAGGGCTGTTGGAAGACCCAGTCAACCCTGAACTTGTTCAAAACTGATTGCTCCAGCTGGGTGCACATAAATCTATGGGGCCCAATGGGATTCATCCAAGACTAATGAAAGAACACACTGATGTTATTGTGGGACCCCTCTCCACTATTTTTCAACAGTCAGAGTTCTGGAGGGGTCCTAGTTAACTGGAAGCTGGCAAATGTCCTAATTTTCAGGAAGGGTAAGAAGGAAGACCTTGATAAATGGTCTCATTTTGGCAAAACGTGGTCTTGTTAGCAGTTGCACCCAACTGATTTTGTTCCTGCCTGCCTGAGTGATTCTTGGGTTTGTGTCAGTAGTATGTACTGAGAAAAAGAGGATTCTTCCTCCAGTGTGGGTGCGAGGCACTACTTCCACATTTCATTCGGCAGCAGGAGTGGAGTGCTAACATAACCATGAGGGTATTAAATTGTGAACCCCGTCTTTTGCCTTTCTGCTCAGGGAGTTGAATGTGTGGGAATGGAGGGGCAGGATGGCTACTAGAGGAACTTTCAAACCCCAAATATTTTGTGAATTATGATGAGTTCCCAGCTGAAAGGGAACTTAGTATCTGCTGCATTTTTTGCATCACTGTATGAATTTACAAAAAAAAAAAATTAAAGCGGCTCTTGTGAAGGAACTTCTACACGCACATCTACTTTTTTCTGTGTATCCTTCACTATCAATTGAAGTGAAAATAAATAGGCAATGATTATCTCTAGCTCTTGTAGATCAGGATTGATCAGATATCTGGTTTCAGCTACTATTGCTAGATTCTGTACTTCTCTTTTAAAATTGTTTTTTGCCTTATTACATCTTAGGTGTGTTCTTTTTGTTGCACTGTAGTTGAACTGGTTCCATTTAAAGCCTTGATGTTTGGTCATGGAATGATTCTGAAACTGAAAATTTTATTTAATAGATACAGTTGGTTTTAGATGGTTACAAAATTTACTAGTCTTTTGTGTAAATTAAAATAATGGGATAGAGTTTTCTCTATCGAGCCAAATGCTCGATTTTGATTTGCATGTGCACTTGAGCCCAGAGTTTGTGCAAAGGTTAGAGCTGCAATGCTGAGCTGCAGTGTGTTCAGGTTGCTCTGCAAAACTGCAGTCTGCCTTTCGCTGGCATTCCGTGGTTGCAGACCACAACCTAAACGACTGAAATACCGCAAAATGACGTCGTTGGAAATTTTACAGAAAGCCACCGGATTTTTATAGAACACTGCAGTTTATGATTCAAAATATATATATTTTAGAGCGACACGTCAAATTTTCAGCAAAGATCACACACAGTTTACACTTGAAAACCAGGCAAAACTAAGGAAATAACCCCTTCCCCCTCCAATATAGTTTTCAATACTTCATCTACAATTCCCTTTTGAAAAGAAAGAAAATGTGTATAGGAAGTGTTGAAACACTGTGTTGTAAAAAGATTTGAATGGAAGCTGTGGTTTTAATCCTTATCTGCAAAGATATTTATAGCTATGACATATTCTGATGACTTAAAGTGGATTGTCCCTTTATTTTTTAGTATCTTAAATGAGAGTTACTTTGTTCTCTGGATCTTACCGTAGCAAGATTTATAATAAACATTTGGTCTTCAGGCAAGGAATATTTCAGCATTTTTCTTATTTCAGTAAGCATTTGTTAAGACTGCAATTTCAGAAGCTCCCCTTGGGAAGTTTCTCCAAGCTGTGTCACTTGGAGGACAAGAGGGGTGAGAAGAAGAGTAGGAGGAATAATGGTAAGTAAGCACTAAGTAAGTAGTAGTAATATTAGTAAGCTCAAGCAGCCACCTCACCACCTCTTTGCCTTTGACGCTTCCAATTTTGTAACATTACTTTTTGCACGTGTGTGTCAGAAGCTAAGGATCCATTTAAACATTTACATTCTTATTAATTAAGGTAGATCTTGGCAGATCACAGATTCTTTGCTGTAAACTGTTTTTAATAACTGATGTATTCAAACAGAAACCATTCCACGTATCATGAAAAATCGAGTAAACATTAGTCAGTGACCTGTAAGTCCTGGGCAACAATCATTACATTGATGCCAGGATGATCTATGTGATGTGAAGACACTCTCTGAAGTGTATGTGGGTTTATTTTCCTTTGATATTTGAACGTGGTATAGAAAAACACACTTGTCTTATTGCATGCATAGTCCCAGCATGTACAAAACCTTACCTACATCCTTGTTTGCATGATGAAAATGAAGAGGTAGTTTCATCAGGAACTGAGTCTAAGTCAGTATCTTAGAGTAATACTACATAGTGTTGGAAATTATGTAAGTTAAATTACAACTCTTAACTAATTATTTTAGTAACTCTTTCAATTAGTAAAATTTGGAATTGAAATCCTGAGGGTCCACAGCTGCTGCAGATTCACTTATGCTTGTATTCTTTTCTCGGGTATTATGCAGTTGGATAGCTTGCTCTATTCAGTGGAGTCTATGAGTATAACAACTGAAATAAAGCAATCTTCATGTATGCTTCCAGTACAGTATGCTGGGGCTGGATGCAGAGGAAAGGTGCTGTAAGGTGCTTGCAAACCACCTCTAACCTGACTGCACACCGTCAACTGGTCTCTTATTTTTCCTCCTTGCAAATTTAACTTTCCAAAGTCCTGATTGCACTGTAGCCAGCGGGTGTTTTACCTTTGCAACCTCAGAATTGTGGACGTGTTCTGACAAGTTCAGCACAGAAAGTCCCTGCTTCCTTGTACCCTGTGCAGATGTTTGTCTGTGTGATAAGCCACCCAAAGCAAACCAATAAACAGTTTCAAATTTTGTCTATGCACACGCACTATGTAAAGCTAAGAAAACTCTTGCTGAAACACAAGGAATGGGTTTACTGGCTTCTTTCTTTCCTTCAGAGAGGTACCTTCATGACCTGTGCCCTGCTGCACTAGTTTAATATACTTCCTTTTTCAAAATGTTGCTGAAACTATCTTGCAATGAGATGGGTGAAGGTAAGTGAACTAGAGGGGTTTAATGTGTTAAGGATGTATGGTAGTAAGACAATAACTGAGTTGCTTGAATTTTTGATTCTGAAACGTGAGCCAGGTTGTGATCCTGTGCTCTTAACTAGGAGCTTTCACGCTATTGGCAAGCTGGGCTACGGCTTTTTCATTAGTTGAATATGCAACATGTAGGCCTTCGAATATTAGCTAAGGAAAATGTCAGACTGAATGGTGTTGCTGTCTCCTACGTACAATTTTTCTAAACTGTCAACACAGATTAATAAAATTAACATGGTTAATCATTGTTAAGTGGTTTTCCTTTTAAAAAGTCAGGACCTGGAAGTTATCTTTGTGGGTATGGGAAAATAAGAGTACAGGGTGGAGAAAGGGTACAGCAATACAGCGTGTTACCATCGCACGTGGTACTCCCGGAGCACCTGCGTGACATTTTTTTACTATTGTCTTAGTCAATTTAAAAATACTAACACCCTACTTAAGCTCTAATTCTGGACTGCACAGATCCAGCTCTTATGCTTTCTCCTCCACTGATCACCTTTATTCTCCCCTGCTTCCCAGACCTTTGGGATACTAAGGAGATTGATACCTGCTTCACAGTAGAACATTAATTCTTTCGTGCATTGCTTACAGCATTTGGATAAACTCTTTTTGTTCCCACAGCATTTTGATAAAATGTTGGCATTACAAAGTATGCCCTCTGCCTACAGCAAACAGGAGATGAATTTGTCATCACCTTGGTCAACACCACATCTTCAGGCGTCTACTGTCCGTCCTTAGTCAAAGAGGCCGTCAGAGTACTCTGTCGAGGGAGTCAATGTTATAAGGTGTTTTTAAGAATATCTGGAGTTACGCGTTGTGCTGCGCCTGTGGCAGCCGAAAAGCCAAAAGACGGGGTGGCCCGTCGGGATCAAACGATTCTGCCGCGATGAAACCGAGCGTCACCGAGCAGCGGTGTCACCAACGCAACCCTGCGGGGTGCTGCGGGCTCCGGGACTGCGGCCCCGCCGCCCAGCTCCCACCCTGCAGCCGCGCTCCGGCCGAGAGAGGGCAGCGCTCCCCTCCGAAAGGAGCCGGCCGGGGGCCGGTGCTCCCCCTCCCGGGGCCGGGCCGCCGTCGGGGCCCCGCGGGGGCTCTCGCTTTTCTGCCCGCCCCGTCGAGCAAAGCACGGGCTGCTACCCGGGCCGGAGCCGGGCACCAGCCTCCCCCTGCCCCTGGCCATCACAGCGCCGCTTTGTTCCCTCGCCCCGCGGGCTGCCGGGGCCCGGGGGCGGCGCATCCGCGGGGCCGGGCGCGACCCGCCGGGCTCCCGCAGGCGCGGCCCCGTCGGCGTCTCGGCAGCGCCGCCTCCTCCCCCGGCAGCGCGGCGGCGGAGCCTGGCCCGGGACACCCCGGCGTAGGTAAGGCGGCCGGTGCCCTCGGGGGCGGCGCGGCCGGCGGCACCTGCTGCCCGGCAGCCCCCGACTCCGCGGGGTGGGTGGGTGGGTGGGTGGGCTGGGGGCGGGGGGCTGCCCTCGCCCTTCGCCGGGGGACGACGTTCAGTCCCGGGGAACGGCGTCGTGGTTCCGCCGGCTGGAACGCGTTCTGCCCGGGCCGGCGCCGCTCCTGTCCGGGGAGAGGGCTTCCCGTGGGCTGCCTGTCAGTCGCCTTCCAAAGCCCCAAAAGTGGGGAGAGGGAGGATTCATTTCGTTTCATTTCATTTCATTTCATTTCATTTCATTTCATTTTTTTACATTATTTTCCCCTTGTTCGTTATTATGCCATAAGAGCCGCTTGTGTTTTTTTTTCAGTTCCTGCCCCTTAAGTGGAGAAGGTGCGTGGTGTTAAGTTATGAAGCGCTTGCTTTTCTCAGACAGAGCATGAGAAGCTTTCGACTTACTAACTTTAACTTCTTTAACAACCAAAAAATGTAAAGGAAAGGAAAACTTTCCTAAAGTTTTCTCTAACACTCAGAGAAACAACTTTGGAAGCATTCTTGGTAGCCTTTCGTTGGGACACTGGTGTGTGCAGCTTAGGGTTGCACAAGTTTCCAACCCGCACGGTGATTCTTACGCAGAAAAAAAAGGCTCTAAAATCCCTCTTCGTTTTTATGGACTTACTTCTGCCTCAATATTTGGTCCTATAGGAAGTGGAGGTAGATCTTCTCATAAGTCGTTATAAGGCACATGAATGCAATAGAAAGCCTAAGAGATGACACAAGTTTTTTTCCTTTGTAGAGATAATTTGCTCTCTACCACACTTTGTGGAAATAGCATTTCAGGAGGCCTATGCATATATGCATTTCAGGAGGCACGAGTTTCTCCACATAAGCAAAAAATAACCCGTAAATTAACTGAATTTGGAATGAAAAATTAGTAGGACAAAATCTGTCAAAAAGATTTGAGTACTTACGTGCCATTTATTTTTTTTTTTCCCCTAAAGTGGTGTTTGAATATCGAGTGTAACAAAGGAGGTGATTGTGTAGATGTGTCTTAATAGCAATCTACCAGGAAACTCCTCTGGCCTTCTCAGTCGACTTGTAAATTAGACATTTCTGCCAACATTTTGTTATGTAATATCAGGGAGGAGTGTTTCTTTTCTCGATCTGAAAGTTCTGCTGTTATTCAGGAGGAGTTCCTGTTGGCTCCCCTGAGAATAATTCCTTTGTGGGGCCACTTCAGAAGGGTATGGTATGGTGAAATGGCCCAACATTCTTTTTGACCTGCATAACACGTTGAATGAGAATTTGCACCAGGGTATAGGAAGGATAGCCTATGACTAATACAGTGACTCAGAAGATCCAGGTTTTGCCCAAAACCAGCTCTCTGCATGGCGACGCATCAGTCAATTGGCCCCTGCACATCTCAATTTCCTGTTTATAGATGGGGCATACAGTAATCTTAGGGCAGGAACATGCATTCTCTGTGCCTTCTACAAATAATTTTTTTAGGTGCTGAGGTGCTACCTAGAACAGCAAGCATAACTTGGATCACCATGCGTATTTACGCCCGTGTATTGAAGCTACAGAAGCCTTCGTTTGCACCAGAAGTTTTCATACTTTTTTGATGGGGCCATTCCTTTTTTTCTCTTCCATGTTAGCTTGAATATTACTGCATCTGTAGCATCTTCTCACCCTTGTCTCAGGACTGTTTTTGTAATTTTCCTCAATGTTGTCTGCTGAAATTCTTCAAAAATTACTGAATTTTCAAAAATTAACAGATTTTCCTACTAACTGGTTGAGCTATGTGACATATCTCTCAGGCTTAGCATCATTTAGAAAAGCAGGTATCACTGACCTACATAGGGAAAAGGGAAGAGTGTGACCAGCAGGTCAAGGGAGGTCATTCTGCCCCTCTACTCTGCACTGGTGAGGCCACAACTGGAATACTGCGTCCAGTTCTGGGCTCCCCAGTTCAAGAGGGACAGAGAACTACTGGAAAGAGTCCAGCGTAGGGCAACAAAGATGATTCAGGGACTGGAGCATCTCCCTTATGAGGA
>BJBW01011304.1:0-10241 GCA_004320125.1 Scolopax mira | reverse complement strand
GGGGGGGGGGGGGGGGGGGGGGGGGGGGGGGGAGATGCTCCGCCCCTTTCCCCGCCTCCTCCGAGGCCCCGCCCCCACCTGCGGTGCCCCGGGGGGGGGTGCCCGCTCCGGTTCCTTCCTCCTCCCGTGCCCCCCCCCCCGGCCCCCCCCTTTCCCCGGTTCCCCCGGTCCCGGCACCTGCTGCGGCGGCGGCTCCGGCAATGGGCGCGCTGCTACGGGCGGCGCTGGCGGCGCTGCTGGGTGAGAGAGGGGGGCACCGGGGGGGGGCACCGGGGGACCGGGGAGGGAGACAGTCGGTGAGACCGGGGGGGGCACCGGGAGGGACAGGGGGATACCCAGGGAGGCACCGGGAGGGACGGGGGGATACCCGGTGGGGGGATGTCAGTGGGTCGGGGGGGGCACCGGGAGGGACAGGGGGGTACCGGGGGGGGGGAGACGCTCGGTAGGACCCGTTGGTACCGGGGGAGCACCGGGAGGGACAGGGGGGGTACCCGTTTGGGGGACAGTCGGGGGGAACCGGCGGTACCGGGGTTGCGGGGGAGGCACCGGGAGGGACACGGGGGTACCGGAGCGCATCCAGCAGGATACGGGAAAGCTGCGGGGGAAACACCCGGAGGGATGCGGGGGTACCGGAGCGTCCCGGGAAGGAGCCGGGGGATGCTGGCGCCGGGGAGGGCACCGGGCAAGATGTCTAAGAACCGGGGAAGCTTTTAGGGTGGCACCGGGCAGGACCCGGGGAACAGGGGGTGGCACCGGGCGGGACCCGGGGGTACCCAGGGGGAGAGCGGGCAAGGGGCAGGAGAAACGAGGGGGCACCGGGAGTGGGGGGAGCTTTGGAGGGGCACCGGGGGAGGGTCACGGCACCCCCTGTGTGTCACCAACCCCCCCCCAAGCCCAGCAGGCAGGAGGGTGCTGGGGGGGGGGGGGGTCCCAGTCCACCCCTGCCCCCTCTTTGAGGTGTCCCGACAGGGGAAAAATCTGGGTCCCCTGGAAAAAAGCCACTTCACCCCTCGGATCTGCCAAATGGCACCTTCCAGCACCCCCAAACCCGGGGAGGGGGGGGTCCCCCAGGGGTCGGAGCGGATCCTTCCCCTCCCTGTGTGGCGCAGCTTTTTTTCCTCTTTTCCCACGATAAAAACCTGCCACCTCCCTTGTTTACTGGTGCTTTACGGTCACCCCAGATGGTTTTTTGGGGGTGGGGGGGATCTCCACCTCTCTTTTTCCATGGGGGTTTTTTTCCCTTCCTTCCCCCCCTGCCTAATTCCCAACCCTGGATGGGTTTTTCTGGAAACGCCGGGGTTGCTCCGAAGGGAAACGTCCCTTGACGTTCCCGGGGAAGGAGAGGCCTTTGGGGAGAGGAAACGGCCCAAAAGACAAAGGCAGAAGCATTTCCTCCTGGCGGGACATTGGGTGGGGGGCTCTGCTCCTCAGGCCACAGGGGGTTTGCTCCTTAAAGTTGTTTTTTTCTATTTTTTCCCATCATAAATGTTATTAAAGGGTGTTGGGATGAGGCACAGGGGGCACTTGGGCCTTAAATCCCACCAGGATGCTCCTTCACCGCATCCTGACGGCGTTACTTTGAGGGATCCCCCCCCCCCCAAAAAAAAGTCCTGCCTGAATCCTGGGCTGTGATACCCTAGGACTCAAGAGCAGAAAAAGACACTTTGGAGCCCCAAAATGGCTGGTTTTCCTTGACGTTTGCTTTCAAACACCCTGGCCCCCACCTGGCGGGATCCAGATGGGATTGTGATGGGAAAATCAAAATGAGGGGTGACGCTCAGTATCCCCAACTTCCATCCCCAACCCCATTCCATTGCCCTTCCCTATTCCCTATCCCCAATCCCATTCCCAATCCCATTCCTCTCCCCACCTCCTTCTCCCACACCAGGGATTTAAGCCCGTTTCCATCTATAACGGTCACATCATACGATGATTATTTTTTTTTTCTTTTTTTTTTGCCCCTTTCTCACCCCAAATTTGGCCTCTCCGGAGGCGCTTTCTGCCCCCACCCCCGCCCCAGGGTCGTGAGAAAAGCCGCCGGGGATTTTCCCAAAGGACACTGCTCCGAAGCCCGGCATCTCCGATCTGCCCAGTTAAAAATAGTCGGAATCAAGGGAAAAAAAAAAAACAAACAAAAATCAAAAAACAACAAAAACCCAAAACAAACCAACCCAGAAAAAAAGAATTAAAAAAAAAAAAAAGCCGGGTGACTGTCACGTTCTCAAAGATGCTCCTTGACCTTTTTTAGAGGGTTTTTTTTAGGGGTGTTTTATTCCCGGAGAGATTCCTGGTGGGGATTTTACATCCCGAGCTCGGGCTCTGGGGGATTTCGTTTGGGTCTGGGTTTCACATGACTCCAGCGCCTTAATCCCATCAAGCGGGGTCATCAAACCCCAGCCGCCTCCAGCCCATAATACTCCCGGGGGTTAATAGCTTATAGGGTTCAGCAGGATGAGTTTTGGGGAGGGGGGGCTGAGCTTTGAGCCAAGAAAACGCTTTTTTGGGGGTAAAAAGAGGCGATTTTAGAATAAAACCAGGGTTTAATCTGGGGGCGGGGATTAATATTGAGGTTGCTCTTGGTGTGTGGAATTGAAAGGAATTTTTTTTCTCCAAAGTAAAGAAATTAAGGATATTTTTAAAGGTTTTTTTTTTTTTCCATAAGGAAAACATTTGAAAGTTAAATTTAAAGGTTTGGTTTTTTTTTTTTCATAGGGAAAAAAAATTTGAAGGTTTTTTTTTTGGATTTTAAAAATAACTTACTCCATAGGGAAAAATCGAAAGGCATTTTTAAAGGTAAATGTGAAGGTATTTTTTTTCCCCCTGAGGGAAAAAATTAAGGGTATTTTTAAAGATGAATCTAAAGGTGTTTTTTCCATAGGAAAAAAAAAAAAAAGAAAGTAAATTTAAAGGTATTTATTCCCCAGGGAAAAAAAACCTGAAAGGTATTTGAAAAGGTAAATTTAAAGGGATTTAGTCCATAGGGGAAAAAAAATTAAGGTTTTTGGTTTTAAAGGTACTTTTAAAGGTGAATTGAAAGGTTATTTTTTTCCACTGGGGGTAAAACTCCCGGCAGATGGGCTGGAGCAGAGGGAAACCCCCCGGGCAGGTGCTGAGCTTGCGGCGCTGGCTAAAAATCAAGGTTTTTGAGCCCAAACAGCAGCCGGGGAGGTCCCGAGGTGTCCCCCCCCCTCGGCGTGTCGTCCCCCCCCCCCCCCCCCCGTGTCGCCCCCCCCCCCCCCCCGATATGTGGATTCGTGCTGGGAGCGGCTTAATTTTTTTTTGATCTGGTTAAAGCATTAGAGGATTTGAGGTGCTGAGGTGGCTAAAGCCGGGGCTGATGCCAAAGGGTTCGGTCCCGTGCCCGCGGCTCAAGCTCAGGAAATTCCCAGCTGAGGAATTTCAGTGTGAATTCCGTGAGCAAAAGAAGGTTTATTTTTGGGAAGATGGGGGGATCCATCCGGCTGGAGGGAGGGGGAAAGATGGAGGCACCACGTCCTCTTGCCGGGGTTTGGGGGTGAGGGAGAGGAGCCTCGGTGTTCACGTCGCCATCATTAGGGTTCAGAGTTAACGCCGCCCGGGGAGCCCAGGCTGTGGTGGGTGCTGGGGGGGGGGGTTGAGCCCCACAGGGCTATTTTCATACCCAGGGGTGTGATGGGAGCCCCCCCGGGTCGATGCTGGAGCATCTTTTCTCCCTCCAGAGCCTGGATTTCCCCAGGGACCCCCCGCACCCTTTGACCCCTGGTTTTGCCCCCCCCCCAAAATGATGCTGATGGAGGAGCCAGGCTGAAAAAAACCTGGATTTTTCCCTTTTTGGATTTTTCCCTGCTGGGATTTTTCGCTGTTGGGGCAGGTCTAGAAGCTGTGATGTCATCTAATGATGCCATCTGCCTTGTTAATGAATTTTTGAAATTATTATTATTATTATTATTAATGATAATAATAATTTATTTATTATTAGCCTCATCTTCGTTATTTTTATTCTTATAACTCTCCTCAATATTCTTACAAAAATAGTTATATTCATAATGATTAGAGAAAGTGCAGATTTCAGATTACAGATTATCCAATTTTTCTATATTATCTTAACTATATAGTATTTTTATACATAATATAATTATTAGGTAGCGCATCTTTTCTTCTGGATTATCTACATTTAATCCAATTCTCTTTTTAATGGCTGAGTTGAGCAGAACCTGGATTTTCCCTGCAGTGGGGGTTGCACCCGGGTTTTGGGGGCTGGGATGTCCCTCAGAGCCCCCCCAATTTGTATCATTAATGAGCGACGAACAGTAATACCTTTATTAGCCATCATTATTATCATTGCTATAATCACTGCAATCACTATTTTGATCACTGTTATCACTACCCCATCCCCATTATTTCTCACTATTCTTATCAAAATATAGGTATAATTGTCATTATTATGAAAATTATCATCACTTTTATTATAGACACCACAAGATAATTATTAGATATATTCTGTTTTCCTATATACTGTCTAAATTTAACCCCATTATATTTACAAAGACATATAATTCTGATATAATCCCCATTCTTTTTCGACACTGTGTGGTTTAGTCTATAGCATAGCTCAATATAATTAATAATACTAATAATATTCATTATTTGGCGGGCTCCCTGCTGCCACCCCCATCACCCCCCCGCATCTCCCCTCCCCTCGCCAGGACTTAAGGGTTTATGTTCTTAGCCCGGGAGAGCTATTTTTAAGCATCTTCCTCAGACCAGGGCTGATTTCTCCTGCTTTTTCACCAGAGAAGGGAAATTTGATTTTTTTTCTTTTTTTTTTCTTTTTTTTTTTTCTTTTTTTAATTATTATTATTGAATCCCTGAGAAGACTTATCGGCTGGAGCAGAGTTTCCTGCTCCAGGAGCTGGAAGGCTCCGTCCGGAAACTGCGCCGATGCCTTGTCGGGAGGAGGAGGGAGGGGGGGGGTGTGGGGGGGTGAACGGATACAGGAGGAAGCTAAAAATACCCCCCAGCACTTTGTTTGCCTCTTCCCACTCTGGAAAAAAAAAAAAAAAAAATCCCATGGAAACCTCTGAATCCATAGGGAAGAGGGCAAGGCCGTTGGAGGCTCCCCCAAACCCTTCAAAAGCAGGGATTTTCCCCCAAATCCCAGGTAGTGGAGCAAGGTAGCATCTGGGGGAGCATCATCCTTCCCCTCCCCCTTTCCCCCCCCCCTTTTCCCCCCCCGCCACATCCCAATCCAGAGCATCCCTGGGGCGCTGGTGGGAGCGGGGCCAGCTGGGGACATGGATCGATGGGTGGGATGTGGGGATGGAGCTGGGGGGATGGAGCTGCAGGGATGTGGGTCCTCACTGGTGTGTGTGTCCCCCCCCCGGGGAGAAAAAAAAACCACAACCCACCACACCCCCGGCTTCTCCTGAGCCGATTAATTTTCCGGCTGAGCCTTTCGGGCAAAGCTGGGGAATAATCTTCTCCCGGAGCTGAGCATCCTTCTGCCCTCCGTGGTACCCGCTCCTATCCCGGGGATTCCTCCCGGTGGGGGTCTGGGGGGGTGCTGGGGACACGAGGATGGGGTATTTGGGAGAGAATGGGATGGGGTATCGGGAGGAGATGGGCGTATTTGGGATGGGATATTTGGGAGGAGGTGAGATGGGATGGGGTGTCTGGAACGGGATGAGATGGGATGTCAGGCAAGGCCTTCCATGAATAATCCCAGTTTAGCCCCAGCAGCAAAAAGGGGGGGTGTCAGGGGTTGTGGGGGTGCATATTTTTGTGGGGTGCTCCCCAAATAAAGCCCGTGGGGTGGAAGATGGAGGTGCAGGATCACGGAGAGGGGGTGTCAGGGGTTCTCCAATACTGCCAGGCAGCGGGAGCTCCTTGGGGAGGAGCAGCAGCTCCTTGACCGGGGAGGATTTTCAGCTGGAGCTTTTCCCACCTCGGGAGGAGGAAAGGGGGATGGGAGGGAAGGGCATTGTCCTGCATCCTCCGGAGCAGCCGGAAAGCCCTTCCCGCAGTGGGGGAAGGAGACCAGTCCTCCTGCCCCAGCCCCCCGGCGATAACCCGGGAGCGTTGGGAAGGGGGAGGTTTTTCCAACAATTGGCGGGGTTTTGTGGAAAAATGGCCTCTGGGGTTGAGTCACGTCCTGGTTTTTTTTTCCCTCTCCGACCCCGCGGGCAGGTGTCTCCTCGGCCATGCTCGAGGTGAAGGTGGGGACAAGCTCGGTCTTCTCCGTGGAGGGGCAGCAAGCGGTGCTGCCCGCCTGGTACACCAGCAGATCCCAGAAGCAGCCCTACGTCACCTGGATGTTGGATAAGGAAGATGCTAAGCCCTTCCAGGTCAGCGGTGGGGTGGGGATGATGGAGGAGGACAAGCTGGGAGGTAGAGAGGTGGTCATGGTGTCCACGATGGGGCCCATGGCGGGGGAAGTGACCATGATGAGGTGAAGCTCATGGTGCCCACCGTGGGGAGGTGGCCATTGTGGGAGGGAAGCTTATGGTGTCCATGATGAGGTGAAGCTCATGGTGCCCACCGTGGGGAGGTGGCCATCGTGGGAGGGAAGCTTATGGTGTCCATGATGAGGTGGTGCCCATGATGGGGAGATGTTCACAGTGTAGAGATGCTCGTAGTGGACGTGATGGGAAGGTGCCCAGGATTGGGAGGTGCCCAACGTAGGGGACAGGCCCATGATGCCTGCAATGAGGAGGTGCTTGTGGTGCACATGATGGGGAGGTGCCCACAATGAGAGGAACCTCATGGTCATGGGTAGGTGCCTACAATGGGGACGTGCTTGGGGTGACTGCAATAGGAAGGTGCCCCCCACAACGGGCAGATATCCAGGAGGGGGAGATGCCCATGGTAGGAGGATCCTCACGGTGCCCACAATGGGGAGATGCCCATGATTGAAAGATGCTCATGGTCCCCAGGATGTGGAGATGCTGGTGACGGGGCAGTTGCTCATGGTGCCCATGACAGGGAGGTACTTGTGGTGCCCACAGTGGGGAGATGCCCACAACGCAGACACGCCCGTGGTTCTTGCAATAGGGAGGTGCTTGTGGTGCCCATGGTGGGGAGATGCTCACAATGAGGGAAGGCTCATGGTGATGGGTAAATGCCCACAATGGGAGAGTGGCGATGGTGGCCACAATGGGGAGGTGCCCATGATGGGGAGATGCCTATGATGGGGATGTCCCTATGGTGGCCATAATGAAGAGGTGCCCATGATGCCCATGGTAGGGAGATGTTCACAGTTGTCATGCTGTGGATGCTCAGGGCAGGTGAGGATGGAGGGGGTCCTCATGCTACTCCACAAACTTTGGGATTTGGGGAGGATTTTCTCTCCTGCAACACCATCTGGAGGCGACCGAGCGGACATTTTCCCCTTGGGCAGATCTTGGCCTACCTGGATGGGAAGGTGAAAGTGGAGGAGTCAGAGCTGAAGCCCCGCGTGGGCTTCCTGTACCCCGTCCTCACCCACAACATCTCGGTGTTCATCAACGCCACCCGGGAGCGTGACTCGGGCCAGTACCTCTGCACCGTCAACGTGGTGGACGATGTCAGCACGGGCAAGAACATTGGCGTCATCAACCTCACCGTCCTGGGTAAGGCACCTCCAACCGGTCACCCCGGCTCCCTTTGCTGTCCCTCATGATGTCCCACGGGACTAAGGTTGGTGCCTGCAGTGCCACCAGCCACCCCTGCCTGCCAGCTGCACGGTGACCCCACCGTGGGGGCCAACGTCACCTTGAGCTGCTCTTCTGAGAAGGGGAAGCCCTCGCCCGTCTACCAGTGGCAACGCACGGCCCCCACTCTGCAGGTCTTCTTCCCTCCTGCCCAGGGTAAGGTGGCACCGGGGAAGGTGGGACACCAGGGATGGGGGACACCGGAGAGTGGGGTGAGAGGGGTGGAATATCTCAAGAAGCTTCTTCTGGGGGGACATTTTGGGCTCGGTCTCCTTAACCCTGCCCGTTCCTGGACTTATCTCCTGCCCAAGGAGGCAGGGGGTGGGCAGGGGGGGTGGCACCCGAATTTCTCCTCCACAGACCAGGCCAAGGGCACCCTCAAACTGACCAACCTCTCCTTGGAGATGTCGGGGCTCTACGTCTGCGTGGTGGAAAACCGGGCGGGTTCGGCTGAGTGCAGCATCGTCCTGGAGGTGCACTCAAGTGAGTACGTCTTGGGGAGGGTCCCCCTGGGGTCCCCCTGGGAATAAAGGGGGAGGGCGAACTCCCTCCCTCGTCACCTCTCTGTCCGTGTGTCCGTCCCCCCACCTCGTCCCCCAGCAGCTAGCACCAAAGCCATCATCACTGGTGCTGTGTTGGGCTCCCTGGGCGCCCTCGCCACCGTGGTCTTCTTCGCCCGGCGGGTCATTGGCTACCGGAGGAAGAAACGGGACAACCAGGAGGAAGTAGCCAACGAGATCAAGTGAGTTGCCCCCCTCCCTCGGAAGAGGTTCAACTTGTCACCCCTGGGTTTCAGAGTTAAGGGGGGCAAGTTGGGAGGAGAAGGAGATTTCCATCTCTGACCAGTCATCATTAGGTTTCAGGGTTAACAGGAGGGGGGCGGGAAGGGGGAGGGAGGGCTTTCCTGGGGTCCATCTCTCTGAACCCCGTCCCCTCTTGGCAGGGAAGATGCCACGGCCCCCAAAACCCCCACGTGGGCGAGGAGCCCGGCGTCAGACACCATCTCCAAAACCAGCACCTTGTCCTCCATCGCCCGGGAGAGACCCTACGGGGCCAAACCCCCCTCTGACACCACCTCCATCCTCACCGCCAGCTACCGGGGACCCCCACCCCGGGCAGGGGGGTGCACGCCCAAACTCTCCCCCCCCACCGTTAACGGAACCCCCCAGCACCCCCAGGAGCTGGCCCCCCCCCCAGCACTCTTGCCCCCCTCCAGCTTGGCCCGGGCGGGCGCCGTCCCCGTCATGGTGCCAGCTCAGAGCCGAGCCGGCTCCTTGGTGTGAGACACCCCCCCCCCACAAAAAAGGGGCATCCAGCACCCCCCATTTTCTGGGGTGCTTTTTTTCACCCCTTTTGGAGGTTATTTTTCTTTTTAAATGACGCCTCGAGCAGCTGGACTCGTCCTGGGGGCGTTTAATGGGTTCGGGGGGGGGTGTGGGGTGTGCCTGAGTTTGGGGGGGCCTCCCTGGGATTAGGGGGGGGTGGCGAGTCTCCCTGTAAAGATAACACCCCAAAATAGCCCCGGTCCCACCAGAAGGAGGGGGTGCTCTTCTTGTTTGTTGTTTTTTTTTATATATATATAGATCAGTTGAAATGGGGGACTTTTGATAAAAGAACATTAAAATCCAAGCGGGAGGGGAGGGACACGCATAATTTTTTTTTTTTTTAGGGGTTTTCTGATTAAAATCTGGCCGTGCTGTCCGGCGCCACGATTTTGGGTGAATTTGTGGGGATTTGAGGGGTTTGGGGGTCCCTCAGAGTGATGTCACGGTGGCTGTGTGATGTCCCCCCCCCTCACGATGGCATGCCTGTCTGTCACCCCCATGTCATGCCTTCCCTGTCCCGTGGCGGCCGGTGTGACGTCATGAGGAGTGTGTGACATCACACTGGCCGCCGCCCACCTGCCAGTGATGTCATGAGGGCCTGCGTGACGTCACACCCACCCTCACGCAGCCAGCGGTGACATCACTCGCGCCTCTCTGATGCCAAGGCCTGTGAGCACAGCAAGCAGTGATGTCACAGCCACCTGTGTGATGTCACAGCCACCTGTATGACGTCACAGCCACCTGTGTGATGTCACAGCCACCTGTGTGACGCCACACACACCTGTATGATGTCACACCAGCTGGCAGATGACGTCACATCGCCCAACCCGTGGCCGCCGAGCGTCACGCCGCCCCCACGCAGTGGTGTGACACCCCCCTGTGCCGTCACACCCCCCCTGTGCTGTCACCCCAGCCTGTGACGTCACACCCCAGCGCAGTATGACGTCACCGCCGGGGGTCACCTGCCCCTTCCCTGCTGCCACCCACCTCTGGGCTGCTGTGACCTCGCCACTCCGCTGGGTGACGTCGAAAGGTGCCAAGGAGAGGCCGGGGCTCTGGCAGGGATGTTTATTGGACCCCGGGGAGGGGAGAGGAAGCCAAGGGCAGGGGGGACCCCGGGGGGCGCATGCAGGGACCGGCAGGGGGCAGCGGGGGGGTCCTGGGCCTCGGCGGGGGGTCAGCGGCGAGGGGGGTCCGGGGAGCAGCTGGAGGCCCCTGCAAGGAAGGAGAGAGAGGTCAGTGCTGGGCA
>BJBW01011301.1:0-16297 GCA_004320125.1 Scolopax mira | reverse complement strand
AGTGGCAGAATCCCTTCTCTGGACCTGCTGGCAACACTGCTTTTGATGCAGCCCAGGATGAGATTGGCCTTTTGGGCTGCATGGTCCATCCGCTCCCCCTTGGGATGCGGGGCTGAGGCCAGGAGGTGACCCCAGCTGCCGTGGGGAGCAGTGGGTCTGCACTGGCTGGGGATGGAGTGGGGGGGATGCAGCGCTGCCCTCACTGCCACCAGAGTGGGGGCACGGCAGCCCTGAGGTGTGTGTCCCCCCCTTGTGCTGCAGGCGTACCTCCTCATCGAAGAGGACATTCGGGATTTGGCTGCCAGTGACGATTACAGGTGAGGACCAGAGCAGAGGTGCTGTGCACGATGCCTCAGGGGAGGGGGGGGGTCCTCTGCCACAGCCACCCCTGCTGCCCCACTGCAGGGGGTCCCTGTGCTGGAGGGGCCCTGCTTTATGCCAGCTGGGGGGGGCTCGATGCTGGGAGTTTGGGGGCTCAGTGGTGGTTGGGGGCTTGGTTGGTGCCAGGGGTCCGTGGTCGGTGCTGGGATCTGGTGGGAGTGCCAGGGGTCTGGGCTCAGTACTGTCTGGGGGGGGCCTGGTCGGTCGGGGGGTGCTGGGGGTGGGTCTCGGTGGTGGGTGGGTGTCTGGTGGGTGTGCTGGGATCCTGCCGCCTCACCCCACCTCTCCCCCAGGGACTCCGTCGACCTGCGGCTGGAGGAGCTGAAGCCCTTCATCCCACCGGCGTGGATGACGGAGAAGATGCAGAAGCACATGGAGACGCTTCGCCGTGGGGGGGAAGTCCCGCCCCCCGAGGGTCCCCCCGAACCCTGAGGCCACCCCTTTCCCCCCACGGGCCCCCAATAAAGCCGCTTCGCACTCGCCTCCGCCGCCTCCTGGGGCTGGGGAGGGGTGGGGGTGGTGTCTGGCCCTTTAAGGGACCCGCGGCTCCGCCCCCCTCGGGGCAACAGCAAATCGCGGCCTTTCCGCGGGGCGGCCACCGGCCGTTACCGTGACAACCGCATCACGGGCGGGCCGCCATTGGTCGGCTCGAAGGGAGCTGCGCGCTGATTGGCGGAGGGGTCGCACGTTGGAAACATTCAAACGGAGGCGCGGGAGGCGGGGCGGGACCGGACGGGACTGGGCGGCTGCACCGGAGAGCGCTCTGTATCGCACCGAGAGACTACTCCTCTTCCTCCTCGTCGGCACCGGGACCGGCGCACCGGAGAGGCTCCTAGGCCGCGCTAGGACCGGGCTGCCGCACCGGAGAACGCCCCGCATCGCCACCCCCACCCCACACCCCCCCCCCCGCACCGGGGAAGCCTCGCTAGGAGAGCCCCGCCGCACTGGGACAACCGTAGCGGGGGGTCTACGGAAGAGAGGGAGGGAAGGGAGCCCGGTGCGCCGCCGCCCGGGAGCGGGAGCAGCGTCCCAACCCCCGTGAACCGCCGAGTTACCGCCGCCCAGCGCCGCCGGAAGCCGCCATGGCCTCGCAGAACGCCGATCCCGCCGCCGTGTCCAGCGCGGCCGCCCGCAAAGCAGCTGAGGCGGGAGCAACGGCGGCCCGCGGCTCGGTGGGGAAGCGGTGAGCTAGTGCGGGGGCTGCCGGGGGTGGGGGGGGAGGGATTGCCCCGCCGGACCGAACCGGACCGGTAACGTGTTGCTTTCCCTCGCAGGCTGCAGCAGGAACTGATGGCGCTCATGGTGAGTCGGGTCCCGGGGCCGGGGTTCCCGGGGCCGAGATGGGGGCTCCCGGGGGAGTTCCCTGAGCTGAGCCGGGGGGGGGGGTCCCGGTCCGCCCTGACCCGCTGTCCCCGCAGATGTCCGGTGACAAAGGCATCTCTGCTTTCCCCGAGTCCAGCAACCTCTTCAAGTGGATCGGGACCATCGACGGTGCCGCCGGCACGGTGAGCAGCCAGGACCTTGGGTCCACCCTGGTCACCCTGGGGTGACAGTGGTCTTAGTCCTTTCCCCCCACCACCCTCTCCTCTTCCATCTGGGGTTCCCCCTGGGGCTGGGGCTGCCTGTTTTGCCCCCAGGGGTTGTGTGTGTGTGTCTGTGTGTGCGTGTGTGTGTGTCCCGTCACTGACTCCTGTCCCCAGGCCTACGAGGAGCTGCGGTACAAGCTGTCGCTGGAGTTCCCTAGCGGGTACCCCTACACCGCCCCCACCGTGCGGTTCCTGACGCCCTGCTACCACCCCAACGTCGACACCCAGGGCAACATCTGCCTGGACATCCTCAAGGACAAGTGGTCAGCCCTCTACGACGTCCGCACCATCCTGCTCTCCATCCAGAGCCTGCTGGCAGGTGGGTCCCACCGCCGTGGGGTGCTGGGGACAGAGGGGGGAAGGACAGTGGTGGGGTGTGGGATTTGGTGGGGGTCCAAGCCACCCCACCCGCTGACCCAGCCCCCTGTCCCCAGAGCCAAACATTGAGAGCCCCCTGAACATACACGCCGCCGAGCACTGGAAGAACCAAGCTGGTGAGTGCCTGTGGTGGAAACCCCCCGCCTCATTCTCTCTGGGGCTGGCAGCGGTGCAGACCCATGACCCCGCTGCTCGCCTCATTCCGTGAATGCCCCGGGACCCCCAACCCCATGTCCCCCTTCTCTCTCCTCAGACTACAAGAAATACGTGCGGGAGACATACGCCAAGCAGGCCAAGAGCTAGGAATCCTGACCCACGCCACCTCTCCCCGTCATCCTTGGGTCCCTGCCTGCTCCCTCTCTGGCCGCTTCCCCCGGCTTTCTGTATCATAGGCTGTTTTTAAATTAATTTTGCAGTCCGAGCTACGGTTAATGTATAAATAAATACGTGCTTATAACTTTAATCCTGGGGGGGTTGTTGCAGCCTGGCACCCCGGAAGTGTCCAGAGGTACCTTCCCTTGGTCACCCCAACCCCAGGGTCCCACTGGCCCCTCTGCAACCATGGGCAGGAAGGGAGGGACACTGACCCCCATGGGATAACAGGGGCTATAAAGCTTTATTATTATAATTATTTATATATATTTATTTTTATATATATAAGTTAAAATACTTAGAGTGCCAAGAGCTCATCTTACTCCCTCCACTGGGTGGGGGCAGCCCCCCAGCCTTGCCTGCCCACACCAGGGGCCACACAGGGCTCGGTCCCCTGCTCCATGGTGCTGAGTGGGCATGGGGGGCGACAGCCCTGCCACCTCCTTTCCTGCCCCCCAGTCAGAGGACCCTGCAGCAGTGCCCAGTGTGAGCAGTGCCAGCCACGGGTGCTGCGGTGCCACCTGTCCCCCCTGGCTGCGTGGGCTCCACCGTCCACAGCGGGATGTTGGCTCCGCTCTCCATCTCTGCCAGCGTGGCCCTCACCTGCTCGATCTCCTCCTCCAGGCACAGGGTGGTTGGGGGCTGCACAGGACCTCCTCCTCGACAGCTCCCCTTGCGACTGGGTGTCCCCCGGACCCCCAGCCCGGTGCGCAGTGGGGCCGTGCCACCCCCTTGCAGGGAGAAGAGCTGGCAGAGATGGTGGGCTCGGTGCAGGTCCTGCAGGAAGAGCTCCAGGGCGGAGAGGAAGAGCACCCACAGCCGCTCCAGCTCCCTCCGCTCCTCAGGGCTCACCGGTGCCTGCCGCAGCCCCGCCAGCAGCGCCTGCCGCAGCCCTGGGGGACGGGGGACACTGAGCTGGGGTGGCCCTGGAACCCCCTCCGCCAACTCCAATGTGGTGTTGGGGTAGGGGGGGCACCGTGGCTGCTACCCACCTCCCCAGGGCAGCAGCCCACTCCTTACCGGTGCTGAGCTCACGGGCCTCCGCGCTCCTCCTGCGCCGCTCCTCCCGCAGCCGGGGGCTGTCAGCGCTGCCCCCCAACTGCAGCACCAGCTGCCGGTGCCCGGCCGTGGCCTTGCAGAGGGCAGCCTGGGTGGCTGCACATGTCCCTGCTGCCCCTCGTGCATGGCACACGTCTGCTCTCCCAGGAGCCATCCTGTCCCCTGAGGGCAGAGCTGGGGACCTCCTTTGTTGACACCCCCAACCAGCTCTTTGGGGGGTTCAGCTCTCCCCCTGTGCCACAGCACTGAGCCTCAGGGATGCGATGGGCTCCGAGCCCCTGTCCCTGTGTCCTGCTAGCTGCACGGCACCAGTCCCACTGTCTCAATGTGTACTGGCTGTGCCCTAGCCTGAGGAGTGTACCTCCCCGTCAGTCCCCCCCCCAAGCTGGAGAGGCTGCTAAGAGGAGGGGGTCCCCAGGGAGCAGTGGTGCACAGTGGGTTAGCACAGTCTGTCCCAGCACGGAGGCTCCAGCATCGCCTTGACTCTGCAGGGAGGGGGCTGGTGCCCCCCACCATTATATAGCCAGGTCCTCTGCACCCTCCTGGGTGGGACATGGGGGATCCTGGTGTTGGGCAGGTGGTGGTGGCTCCCCAAGATCCCCCTGTGATCCCCTAGCCCTGCCCTGGAGAGGGCAGGAGAAGTCTCCTGAGGGCTCTTGGAGCCCTGTTTTCTGGTGGGGCCGTGCTCCCTCGCCCGCTGGCGTGTGAACTGGCTGTTCCACATGGAAAATCTGAGCTCAGCCCTGGCGCCCGCCCAGCAGCCCGTGGGAACCACTGCCCCCGCGCCCCCCCCCCCCCCCCCCCCCCCCCAGCACAGCACCATGGGTGGGCCTGACCAGCACAAGGTACCCATCCAGATAACCCCCCCTCCCTGGGGAGCAGCGTAGGGGGCACGGTGCTGCAGTGCCCCCCTCCCCATGCAAACACGGTGAAGTTCTGCACCAGCAACTCGAGCCTTTCCCCGTTTATTGAGGCTCAGACCGAAACCACACGCGACAGGCTGGAGGAAAGGCTCAGCCACCAGCAGCGAGGTGAGATGGGTGCCCCTGCACACAGCAGGGGGGTCCCAGCCCACACAGGCAGCCGGGGACCGGGCGCTGCAGAGCTGCTGCTTCCTGGGCAGCGTTGGAGCAGGGCTGGGCGCAGCGGCCGGCCCGAGGAATGTCTGGTCCCTTACTGCACACCCTCCATCATCTTCAGGAACTCTGCAAGAGAGAGGCAGCCTCAACCCCTGTCCATGTCCGGGACAGCTGGAGGGTGAGGGACAGGGCCATTGCTCACCATCAAAGTCAATGCGGCCATCATTGTTCTTGTCTGAGTCCTTCATCATGTCCTCTATGTCCTCATCTGTGACGGGCTCCCCAGTAGCCCTCAGGATCTCACCCAGCTCCTCGATGTCGATGAACCCATCCGCATTCCTGCAGGAGGGTGAGGGCAGGATGCAGCCCCACTCATCCCCACGGTCATAACAGGCAGGCATCACCCCCCCCACTCACCGGTCGAAGATGCGGAAGCAGTTGGCCAACTCCTCCTCAGACTTGCCCTTGGCATCCTCTTTCATCTGGCGCACCATCATGACCAAGAACTCCTCAAAGTCGATGGTGCCGCTGCCTGGGGGTAGGAAGGTGAGTGTGGGTCAGGCTGTCAGCCCGCTGCCCACCGCCTGCTGCCCGCCACCGAGGGCTGCTCACCATCCTCATCCACCTCCTCTATGATGGCGTCCAACTCCTCCTTGGTGGGGTTCTGGCCCAGCATCCTCATCACCGTCCCCAACTCCTTGGTGCTGATGTCCCCGCCGCCGTCCGCATCAAACATGTCGAAGGCGGCCTTGAACTCTGTGGGGAAGGGAGTCAGGGCCGGGCAGCGTACGGGACGGGGCCACGGCAGCAGGATGGAGCCTGGCCCCGGGTCTGCCCCCTCTCCCCACTGTCCCCACGCTCACCCGCAATCATCTCCTCGCTGAGGAAGGCGCGGGCTTCAGCCTGCTGGTCCGTCTGCAAGGCAAGGGAGTGGGGTCACTGCAGCCACCCACATCATGCTGGGGACCCCCTCACACAGTGCAGAGGCGATGGCACAGGGTACAGGGAGATGCCTCTGCCCAGCAGGAGGATGATGCTCTGCCCAACTGAGCCATGGCCCCCAACAGTCCCCGTAACTACGGTGCCACCCAGGCACCTGCGAGGAGGATGGGCTGATCCCACCATCAGGGGAGCAGCCTGCCTGGGGCCCCCCCGCCAGCTGGGGGGTTCCATGACGCAGGGGCCATGGTCCCTGTATACAGCCTTGGCATCCCAGGCACGCAGTGCTATTTTAGGGATCTCCTCGGCTCCCCTTATAGGGAGCAGAGGGGCCATGGGCACCTGTCAGCCCCGATTGAGTTTCTCCTGGAGGCGCAGGCCACCAGCGGCGACACCGTGTCGCATGACCCAGCACTCGCTTTTCAGCCACTCACTGCCACCACCACCTCCATGCAGGGCTGATTCAGTGTCCCGAGACACCCCCACACCTTGGGCACCAGCACAAGACCCCCCAGGCACATCCTGCAGGGACCCTGCACCACCCCAACACCTCCCTCCCTTCGCCCACCATGGTCAACCCGGCCCCGGGGACCATCTCCCCATCACCATCCTTGGAGGCATCTCGTTAGCTCAGATCCCCCAAATGTTGCGTTTCCCCTGGGAGTGTGCAGTGCCCACCTTCTCCTGCCCTGCCAGGTCTCGCCCTGATACACAGCTCCCAGCACACAGCACATAATACACCACGCGTGGCACACGGCAGCATGGGGTTTCTTACCATTGAAGCCATTTCTGCTGCTTCCCTCCCCCAGGGAGTCACCACCTCCTGCAGCAGAAGCCCCCAGAAGCTCCCTGGAGACCCTGGCACCTCAATTTGTAGTGTCCCCACTGCCCGGCGTGCCCCCAGCCACTGGCCCCCAGGTCCCGACAGCCTATCAGCTCCCCGGTGGAAATCCTGCCCCGCTCATTGGCAACAGGTGCATTTTACCTAATTTAGCCAAAGCGTTATTGGCCAAGAGCTGGGGATTAAACGTGGGCCTGAAGACGGGATAGAAATTCAAGCCCTCTGGCGAGGGACACCAGAGCCTTGGCAGAAGGGCGGTTCTCCCCCCCCCCCCCCCCCCCCCCCCCCCCCCCCGCCTCTGCAGCAAAGAGAGGGTTAAAAATAGCCCCAGACCCGCCAGCGTCACCCAGACATGGGAGCCAGGGCTTCCCCCTGCATCAAGCTGTCTGCCCCAATACTGTGGACACGGACCATCACCAGCCCCCCTGTAGAACCCACAGCCCTGTCTGGGGCTGGCTCCCAGCATGGCGATGGTCTCCCCTGGTATGGCATCCCCTCCCTTACCCCCAAAAGACCCTGGGGAACTCCAGCCTCACTCTGCCACCTCTAGCTCCCTCCCTTCACCCCCATTTTCTGCTCAGGTGGGCCGGGGCAGAGCCACATTTCAGCAGCCCATCCCAGATGAGGTTGGGGCCCCCTGTGTGAAGGCCCTGAGGGGGCATGGAGCATCCCCACCCCTTCAGCACGGGGTCCCTGGCACCGTTGGCACCTGTCTCCCAGATCCGGAAAAGGCTCCATCTCTCCGTGCTGTCAGGAGAGTGGGAAGTCTGCCCAGGTGCCTCCTCGAAGGCTCTGCCCTTGCACACCACAGCCCATGCCAGCCACATTTGCCAGGGTCCAGCCAGGGCTAGTGGCTTTGAGGAGTGCTGGCCAAGTGGACCACGGATGCTCCTGAGGGGTTTGCATGGGGGCTCAGGGCTGCAGCGGGGTGAGGCTGGCAGTACCCTGTCCCACAACGTCCCAGCACCAGGAACATCCCAGAGGTTCTCCTGACTCCTGGTTTTGCTGGGACCACCATTGCCCAGGAGGGAGCTGGGGACCAGCCCTCCCCAAGCATCCCACCCTGGCCAGCAGCCAGGTGGGAAGTGGGGGTGCTTTGGGAGCCCTAAGCACTGGGTACAGACGCCCCCACGGACCCACCTGCACCCCAGGGGGTGCAGGGATCCCCATCCAAGCCCGGGCAGGGTGTGGGGTGACCAGAGACAGGGTGCAGCAGGCGAGCAAAGGCAGAGCGATGGCAGCAGCTGGGCTGGTTCCTCAATATTTATTAATAGACATTCCCAAGAAAGCGGCGAGGAGGGAGCGGGCAGGGGGCTAAATAAGGCAGGGCGAGTGCTGGGGGCACAGCCCAGCTGCCCCGGGGGCGTGTGGCGAGGCCAACTGGGGCAAGGGCGGCGGGGTGCCAGGGTAGTCCAGGGGGGACATCCTGAAGGGATGGGGAGCCTGGGTGTGGGGTACTGGAGTATTGGGGAACTGGGATATGGAGGCACTGGGGTATCAGGAGCTCGGGACCCCGATGGGGGCTCCTGTGGCCCCAGGCAGGGGGACCAAGAGCCCTGCCAGGACAGCACCGGGGCTGGCAGCGGAGGGTAGGGACCGCGGACAGACCTGCCATCACCCGTACCGGGCCGTGCCAGGCAGCGCCGGGCCGTACCGATCCCGGCCGTGCGCCGCCGTCTCCGCCGCCACGATCCGGGTTCCCGGCGGAGGCGGAGCCGCGCAGGGAGGATCCCGGGACGAGCCGCGGCGGAGCAGCCATCGCTCGGCACCGCCCGGCTCGGAACGGCCCGGGCCAGCACGGTACGGACCGGGCCAGCACCGCCCGCAGCGGGGACGGGGCCGCTCCGGGACGGGGCGGGGGCGGGCTGGGGGGGGGGGGCTCGGGGCTGCACCGCGGGAGGGAGGTTGTCCCAAGGCCGAGGTGTCCCGAGGACGGGCTGTCCCAGCCCGGGCCCGTGCGGTGCCCCCGGTTGCCTGTGCCGCAGCGGTCCGTGGTGGGCACCCCTTGGCCCCCTGCCCATCCCACCCTGTGGGGGCAACTGGGTTTGACCACCGCTTTGGCAGCTGGGCCGGACGGGATGGCCGCCCGCATCCTGCACCGCCTGCGGCACGCACTGGCCGGTGAAGGTGGCCGGGAGGAAAGGGTGCGTGGCGGCTCCGAGACCGAGGAGTTCCCGGAGAGCTCGGAGCTGGAGGACGACACGGAGGGGCTGTCGACGCGCCTCAGCGGCACCCTGAGCTTCACCAGCCAGGAGGAGGAGGAGGAGGAAGAAGACGAGGAGGAGGAGGGTGCCGGAGAGGAGCTGGGGGAGCCACCGCAGGCGACGGGGGCGGCAGCGGGTGCGGAGGACGGAGGCAGGTTCTGGGGACGATGTGCTGGGGGGGGACGGACCGGGGCGGCAGCACCCTGGGGGGAGACCGGAGTAATGGTGGGTACCGGCAGCCTGGAGATGGGGTTCAGGGAGAGCCCCATCCCTGTGGTGGAGGGGCTGACACCCCTGTCCTGGCACAGAGTGGGGTCCCGCAGCGGAGCGCCCCGGGAGCAGCCTGCTGACCCGGCAGCTGCAGGAGCTGTGGAGGAAGTCGCGGGGCAACCTGGCACCCCAGCGGCTGCTCTTCGAGGTCACCAGCGCCAGCGTGGTCAGCGATCGCTCCTCCAAGTACGTGGTGAGTGAGCCCGACGGGGCTTGGGGTGGGCACAACGGGGGGGTGCAGTGGGTGGGCACGGGTCCTGTTCCCTCCCAGGGTAGGGGTCCCACGGGGCTGGCGCTTATTTCTCTCTGTCTTTCCCCGTGCTGCTCGGATGGTGTTGGCGGCTCAGATGAGCCTCAGGTAATTATCTCTGACGGGTGCTGCGGGCACGGCAGCTCAACCTGCTCCCTCCTGCCCCCTCCACCACCCCCCCTCCATCAGCCCCTCTGCAGCCGTGTGCCCGGCTCTGCCCGGTCCCGTGGCACCGCCCTGACGCCTGGATTTCCACCCCCCCTCTCCCTGCAGCTCTACACCATCTACCTGATCCGCTCCGGCCGGTTCGACAAGGCCCCCGCCGCCATCACCCGGCGCTACTCGGACTTCGAGCGGCTGAACCGCCGCCTGCGCTGCCGCTTCGGCTGCGACATGGCCGCCATCGCCTTCCCCAGGAAGAGGCTGCGCCGGAATTTCACCGCCGAGACCATCGCCAAGAGAAGCCGAGCCTTCGAGCAGTTCCTCTCCCACCTGCACTCCATCCCCGAGATCCGCCGCTCCCCCGAATTCCTCGAGTTCTTCTTCCTGCAGGACCTGCGAGCCGCCCAGCGCCTGACCTGCACCGGCATGTACCGTGAGGCTCTGGCCACCTGGGCTAACGCCTACCGGCTGCAGGACCGGCTGGGGGTCTGCAGCTCTGGCCGCTTCCTCCTGACGCTGGCCGGGCTGGCTGTCTGCCACCAGGAGCTGGATGAGCTCGGGGAGGCCCACGGCTGCTGTGAGCAGGCGCTGCAGCTGCTGGAAGCCCAAGGTAGCCACCCCCTGCTGGGGCCCTTCCTACAGGCCCACGTCCACCTGGCCTGGAAGGTGGGCAAGGACAAGCGGCGCTCGGAAGCCCGGCTACAAGACCTGCGGGAGGCCGGGCCGCCCCTGCATCAGCAGCCCACCCTGAAGGAGTGCTTGATCAAGGAGCCTCTGGAGTGAGTGTCCCCACGCTGGCAGGAGGGCAGGGGGTCCCGTGGGGCTCATGGCCAGGTGGGGGAAAGCGAGGGTGATGCTGCAGGTGAGGATGGGGCAGGGAGGCAGCGCTGGATCCCACCGGCAGCACGGCCCACACCCCGGAACTGCCTTGAAAATGCACTTTTGTTTTGTGGTTAGTCCACCCCACGGAGCCAGGTGTTCATGGGTGCTCCTCACCCACACCGGCACTGCCGGGAGCCAGCTCCCCCCACTGCAGGGGGGCTTCCAGAGTGGACAGGACTTGAGCTGGGACATACTGGCACTACATAAGGGAAGGGGAAGGCCACTGGCAGGGTCCGGGGCTCTTGCCAGGAGCTTCCCATAAAACTTATATAATAAAAATGGCTTTATTTAATAAAGTCTCAGTAGGAAGAAGAGCGGGGCGCCTGCCATGTCTGTTCAGCTTCACTTCCCCCAGGGCACCATCAGTGGGAAGCATCAAGCCACTCACCCTACCTCATCCCTCAGCTCCCAGGGGCTGGGTCCCCTCATGAGCCCATCCCCGAGGAGGAGGCTAAGGGCGAGCAGAAGTAGCAACTGGCAAGCGGTGGGGACACAAGGAGAGCAGGAGAAGTGAGAAGGGGAAGCCACACGTGCCGCAGTAGCACCTTCCCCTCCTGTGACCCAGTCTGCTGTGGGGGCAGCGCTGTCTCCCCAATGTCCCCGGTGCTGCCAGCCCTTCCCCTGCCAGGAGAGGTTCCCTCGGGTCAGCAGAGTCACAGGGGCCAAGGGGACAAACTCCAGGGGACACGGGCCAGCTGTTCACGTGATGGCTTTATTTAAAGCAGGTGGATGGTGCCTGATTGTAGTGTGCAGTAACATGCTGTGCAATCGGTCACAGCAGATGCCTCTGTGGGTCCCCATCGCTGCAGTGCTGTATCCAGCCCCCTCTCCTTCAAGGCTCCTTCCCGCTGCCGCCCGGGATCATGCCTTGCCCACATCTCCTTTGGTCCCAGGGTTCCTCTTCAGCGTGCTTCAGCCTCAGCCCATGGGGGTTCCTCAGCTAGAGCTTGCTCTGGGTTGGCGTTTGTTCCACCCTGATGACCCCTTCCTGTGCACAGGTGACAGCCAGGACCCCGTCCCTGCGCCACAGCCGTCCTTGCACCAGTCCTCGGCACCCACCTGCAGAGAGGGCCTGTCAGACCATGGCTCATCACCACCCGAGACATACAGGGCTGGCTTTGCCACGTGGGCCCCCAGGGAAAGCAGTGAGGACTCACCAGCCCAGGGGCTCTCACATTCATAGAGCATCCAGTGGTCTGCTCGGAAGGGTGCGTGGAACCACATGGAATGGTCAAGGGACACCATGAACTTGATGTGGTACTGCCGGTGTGGGAGCAGGGCCGTGCCCAGGAAGGCATAGTCGGAGATGTAGGCGGCCACGCAGCAGTGCACCTTCATGTCAGTCTCACCTGCAAAGCAACCAGCACTGCCGGGGGTGGCCACAGGACAAGCCTGGGCAGGTAGCATGAGGCAAACCCCAGGAGCTCTGCATCCCCAAGGGCCAGCTGCTGGCCAAGCAGAGCTGAGATGCTTTTCCAGACCTGCTCCCCTTGCCGTGCCCCCCGGGCAAAGCCAGCCATAGTGCAGCACACAGGCACCGCTTCATGCTCTGGCACCCAGACCTGTATTTCAGCTTTGAAAGCCCCAGGCTTCTCCACAGGCTTGGGGCACAGACAGCCTCTGAATTACAACCCTCTCAGCCCACTCCATTGCGAGTGTGCTCTACAGCTTGAACTTGAGCCTAAGCCTTCAGCTCATAAGGCAGCTGGACCACCCTCCTGGTGGGACTCACCTATGTAGCCTCGTGCTCGCACCCAGAAGAGCTGCTTCGGCTCCTGTGGCTCTGAGCAGAATATATCTGGAGGGTTCACAGGTTTGATATCAATCGGCACATCTTCGGCTTGAATCTTGTTGAGATGCTTTCTGTATCTCTCTGCCAAGTTAGGATTCCTGCAGACCAACACAGAGCAGAGAGGTTAATGCCAAGCAGGCTAGGAGCACGTTCTGCTGGCAGCGGCTTCAGCCCAGGGTCTCAGGGCCACACAGAAAGGCAGAAGGGGGCTCCTGCACTGTCTTGTCCTGCTTTAATACTTCCCTCTCATGCGTATTTGGGAGCTCTTCAGGCAGCCTCCCCAGGCCCTGCGCCTCCCTAAGCCCCAGCCATAGAGAAGGGTGTCCCTGAGGTGCCCCTTCCACCCCGCTCACTGCAAGAACTTCTGGATGAGCTCCTCTTGCGTCAGCAGCTCCTCAGGGGGTGGTACAGTAGGCATGGTGAACTGGTGCTGCACTGGACTCCCCTGGGAAAGCTGGAAGGAGGTCTGGCAGGTGAAGATCGGCTTTCCATGCTGGATGGCTTTTACAGAACGAACAGAGAAGCTCTTCCCTGTACGGGTCCGCTCCACCTCGTACAGCACCGGCACCTTAGGGTCCCCTAGGACAGACAAGGGACGTTCTGCCATTGCACCTGGAAAGGCTGAGCACTGGGGCCAGGCAGGCTGAGCCCGCCATGCTCTGAGCTGGCAGTGCCACCCACACCCTCTGCCGTGCCGGAGGCGGGATGGCAGCGCCCGCTCACCCCTGTGAGCCTCAGCCCCAGCTTCCCCAGCCCCTCAACCGCTGGATTCACTGCCTGACCCCAGTCACGACATAAGCCCCAGCCCCCCCGACCCCCTGCACCCTGTTCCCCGCCATCTCTCAGCCCTCGGCACATCCCGATCAACAGACCGTCTTCTCTCCCCCGGTCCCTGACCTGCTGCTCTCACCCCTGCTGCCCAGCCCGGTTCTCCCCGGGCCCGGACCCACCTGCCCTCACGAAGTAGCAGTGCAGCGAGTGGACCTGCTCGTCGCGGCTAACGGCGCGGGCGGCCGCCACCAGGGCCTGGCCCACGATCTGCCCGCCGAAGAGGCGCTGCGTAGCGGGCACCCAGTGGTGCCGTCCCCTGCGGGGGAGAAGGCGGCGGCAGTGAAGAAGGTGGCGGAGGCAGCGAGGGCGACCCGGTCCCGGCGACCCGGTCCTGGCGACCCCGCGCACCTGAAGAGGTCGAGCTCCAGCCGCTCCAGGTTGAGCACGCTGGTGATCAGCACGCTCCGCAAGTCCCCAGGTGGCGGCCGCCCCGCCACCGACTTCGACCCCGTCCCTGCGCCGGTCCCGTTGCCATCGCCCGCAGCCGCCATCTCCTCAGCGACCCCGCACCGGCGCCGCTGACAGCAGCAACATCCGGCGGGGAAAGTACCGCCCACCCGCGGGGCGGGAAAGCCTCCAGGTTATTGGTCTATCGAGGAGTCAGTCATTCTGGCTGTGGCAGAACTCTCTGGGCTGGTTGGTTTTCCTCCTGCCAATCAGAAGAAAATGCCTCTGATTGGCCATATGCATGGAATGGGTGGTGCCCGTGCTGGTTTAATACAGGCGGCGGGGAAAGGATGTCCTTACCTTCGGAGCGGCGTCCGGGACAGGTGGTGGTGGAGGCTACTGGGCCCGCTATGGAGCTGGGGCCAGTTTTCAGGAGCTACGAGGACTTTAGGCAGTGCTTACGAGCTGGCGCAGGGGTGCCGCTACGACCTGCGGAGCGGCGTCTCCGTCCGCGGCTACAACCGGCGACACGGCCGTCCGCCCGCCAGGATGTCACGTAAGGCCGCCCCGCCGTGTGCGGCCCGGCCCCGCCAGGCTGGGTTGTCTGGGTGGTGCCTCGCACTAGCCCCTGAGGCAGTGTTGTGTGCCCGGTGTGGTTCTCCAGGGGTGCCAGCCCTCCCGGAGGGGGCTCGGGGAAAGGACACTGGCAGGAACTGCCTGCTGGTGGTGGAGCAGGCCGCAGGCAGAGCCATCAGCCAGCTCTCAGACCCCAACGTAGTGCTCTTCCACGGGGCACGAGCTGTGAACCTCATGAGGTTCAACCAGACCAAAAGTAGGGTCCCCCACCTGGGTTGGGGCAGCCCCCGGTGTCAGCACAGGCTGGGGATGAAGGGATGGAGAGCAGCCCTGCTGATAAGGGCTTGGGGGTGTTGGTGGATGAAAAGCTGGGCATGAGCTACAATGTGCTCCTGCAGCCCAGAAAGCTCCCCACATCCTGGGCTGCATCCCCAGCAGCATGGTCAGTGGGGGAGGGGGAGGAGGAATTCTGTCCCTCTGTGCTGATGAGACCCCCCCTGCAGTGCTGTCTCCAGCTCTGGGGCCACCAACATCAAAAGCACATGGACCTGTTGGAGAAGGGGCCAGAGGAGGCCACAAAAATGATCAGAGGGCTGGGAGCACATCTGCTATGAGGACAGGTTGAAGGAGTTGGAGTTCTTCAGCCTGGAGAAGAGAAGGCTCTGGGGAGACCTCACTGCAGCTTTTCAATACTTAAGAGGGGCTACAGAAAAGGTAGGGACAGACTTTTAAGTGGGGCCTGTTGTGATAGGACAAGGGGTAATGGTTTTAAACTAATAGGGAGGATTTAGACTAGATATAAGGAAGAAATTTCTTTACAATGAGGGTGATAAAACACTGGCCCAGGTTGCCCAGAGAGATGGGAGATGCTCCACCTCTGGAAACATTCAAGGTCAGGTTGGACGCGGCTCTGAGCAACCTGATCTGGTTGAAGATGTTCCCACTCATTGCAGAGGGGTTGGACTAGATGACCTTTAAAGGTCCTTCCAACCCCAACCAATGCTATCATTCTATAAGCTCTTGTCTGTACCTGTTTGAATGCTTTTATACCCAAGGTATTTCTGGGTTCAGGAGAATGCTGACTGTTCTTCAAGGAGTTCAGCCCTGAGTGGCGAAAGGTGTGGGATTTTCTTATGGACATGTCCTTCTTTCACAAAGGTATCCTCAAGAAACTTTTTCCCTCTGTCCTTCTGTTTATCACACAGTCTGACTCCTCAAGAACAATGTGAAGGAAGCGATGACCTCCTCTTCCTTCAAGCAGAAGTTGAGGCTGGCCTTGCAGAAGGTTGTGTTTGCCCTTTCGGCTGCAAATCGGGATGCTCTGTCCCAGATGGCGAAGCACGTGGTCAGCCTGGAGGTGTACGACTACCTGCAAGCCAACTGGTTCTCCTGCGAGCCACTGTGGCACATGCACATGCAGAAAGGCCTGAAGTTCTGCAGCCTGGACCTCATCACGCTCCGAATATCCAACCTCTTCAGCTGACAGCCGTCGTTGGAGGCGAGCGGCCTTCCTTTTATGGAGTGTGCAGACTGCCGTGATTCCAAAGGCTGGGAAAGCCCCAGCTGGGGTTTCTTGAGCACCAAGGACACTCAGAGCCACCTCTGGGAGGACTGCACGGCGCTGGGCTGCTGGCTGTGCCCGCAGGAGTGGGAGATGGCGCAGAGGTCGCCCCGGCTGGTCAGCCCGGTGCCGGGTGGCCTCACCGTTTGGCTGCTGGAAGACACCCACCGGGTGAGCCGGGGCTGCCAGAGCTGCACCTGTGGCTTCCACCGCTGCTACCACCTCCCCTGCGTGGCTGCAGGCGTACCAGAGCACCATGGAGGAAAGCACGCTGTGCAGGCACTGGCAGAGGAGGTACCAGCACCTCCCGGTGCCACCGATCCCCCGGGCTGTGTGGGGGCTCGGTGGGTGGCCAGCTGGAGGGCAGGGGGGAGAGAATCCAGTCTGAAAGCCTCGAGCTGGTCAACGTGCTGATGCAGTGGGACGGGGAGGAGCTGGAGGAGCACAGTTTGGCTTTAACCGCCATCCTGGCTGCCTGGACCCGGTCGCTGTGGGAAGCAGCCGGGAAGGAGCCGGTGTCCCCGCACTACTCCTGGTAACGGGGGGCACTGAAGTGTGTGATGGCGGAGGGAGAAGGCCTGGCGGTTCTCGCCTCTCCGCGCTGTCCATAGGCCGCTCCGGGTAGTGCAGGGTCCCCGCCGCCCCGGTAGCCATCGGCCGGTACCGGTGGCGCGGTCCGACCGGCCGCCAGGGGGCGCCTGCTAGCGCCGCGTGACGTCGTGGCGCACCCCACGCTGATTGGTGGTG
>BJBW01011300.1:0-57229 GCA_004320125.1 Scolopax mira | reverse complement strand
TGTATCAGGAATAGCGTGGCCAGCAGGAGTAGGGAAGTCATCATGCCTCTGTACTCTGGCACTGGTGAGGCCTCACCTCGAGTACTGTGTCCAGTTTTGGGCCCCTCACTACAGGAAAGACATTGAAGTGCTGGAGCATGTCCAGAGGAGAGCCACCAAGCTGGTGAGGGGTCTGGAGAACAAGTCCTATGAGGAGAGGCTGAGGGAACTGGGCATGTTTAGTTTGGAGAAGAGGAGGCTGAGGGGAGACCTCATTGCCCTCTACAACTACCTGAAAGGAAACTGTAGAGAGGTGGGGGTTAGCCTCTTCTCCCAAGGGAATAACGACAGGACCAGAGGTATGAAGCTGTGTCAAGGGAGATTTAGATTAGATATTAGGAAGAATTACTTTACTGAGAGAGTGGTCAGGCACTGGAACAGCCTGCCCAGGGAGGTGGTGGAGTCACTGTCCCTGGAGGTATTTAAGAAATGTGTAGACATGGCTCTTCAGGGCATGCTCTAGTGCCCAAGATTATTGGTTTGTGGTGGGGTTGTAGGTGTGGGATTTAGTTGGTGGGTGCTTTTTTTTGTGTGGTTTTTCTGAGTTTTGTGTTTTGTTTGGTGGGGTTTTTTTGTTTTGGGTTGTGGGTGTGGTTCCGTATTTGTTTTGGGTGGTGTTTTTTTGTTTTGTTTTGTTTTATTTTTTATGTGGTTGGATTTGATGATCTCAAAGGTGCCTTCCAACCACTAAGATTCTGTGATTCTGTGATTTTATAGCTACAATCTAGTGATTTATTCATAGGAGAAAGCTATCAAATATTAACCATTTGAAAGAAAAAAGGTTTACATAAGTAAGGCAAGCATTTAAAACAGTGAGCCTGATGAGTGAACACTCAACTACATGCTCTGTCTTGGTTAAGTAGTACACCATATTTGTGTCATGAAAAAAAAAATCTGAAATACTTAGCACATTGCCAGTGATTTTTGTGCTTTATGAACTGTACCACAGGTAATATGTACAATCTGAAATGTTTGTGAAGCCTTAAGATTTAGCCTACCTAGATAGAGTGGTACTAAAAGTGAAATGTGGTCAACACGGGACCATTCCTTTTGCCTTCAGACAATAAGAATTCAGTCAGTTACAGTCTGCTTGAAATGAAAGAAAAACTACTGGGGCATAGAAAGCAGGCTTGCATTTTATTTTTTTTTGTACTTTTTCTTCATTCTTCTAATATTCCATACATATTTTATGGTGCTTGTCGCTTCCAACATCACAAAAAGTTATTATGCAGATACTTGATCTGCCCCAAAAGGAATTCAGCATTTCAAGAAAGCCATTAAATTATGCACAATGTTAGCCTATGACCATCTATTCTTATCTCTATTATAGATGCTGCCTATCTTCTATTTTTGCTCCCATTTCACTGCTTTCATCCCCCCAATGCTTAGTTGTGTCCTAGTTAAAATTCAAAAGCAAGACCTTCAGGAAAAGTGTCAGGTCCTCCATTGATACAATTTTGTGATCTATGAGAATGGCTGTGAAAATAAGTTTAAATAAGAAAAGTATGGGTGATTTTGTACATGCTGTTAAATATTGCACTTAATGATTGAAGGTTGAAAAAATATTTTCTCTTTAAATCTATTTGTAACGTAGAAAAAAAATATGTTTGATCTTAAGATTTTCAAGTTCATTCAGCAGGTTTTCAGCTGAAGACAATTGCATCCTAAAAGATCCCATAGACTCAAAAAAGAGACTGCTTATTTTATTTAAGTAAAGCATTTTTGCTCAGCCTCATTTGAATGTGAGCTTTTCCCAACTGCACAGACTTATGTATGTGCTTGTTAGGTCTCCTTCTAATAATACTCCCAACTCAGAAACTCTACTTTGGACCCAAAATATTTTTTGTCAAAGCTTTTGTGGATCCTATCATTTCACTAATCAGCAACCAGCTACCCAAAATAAAAATAAAGATTTCTGACAACTTTTCACATAGCTCGGCTGGTGACATTATTACTGTATTTCAGAAGAAACGTGGTGGAGTTCATAATTGTGCATCTTACCAAGTGTTTAACCTGGCTCCTCTATGGTTATAATATAAAGACAGGTTTTTAATGAAAGCCTTTGCATTTGCCTAAATACTTTAAATTGGCAGGTAATAGACCTGTGTGGTTACCAAGAACTTCGATAAGCCAGAAATACAAGAGGAATAGGGTCTCTTTCTGAACTTGGATGCTTCTATTCCCCATGATCAATTGGGAAGTGTGGAGAGACTGCAGAGACTTCAGTGAGCATTTGTGGGAGGTATATACAGACATTTCTTTGACAATGATAGGTCTAAGTTACATTAAGGAAGTATTTTGGAGCTTATTTGGAGTCTTTGAAAATTAAGAGTCTCTTTATTTTCAAATGATCCCAGTCTGCCATAATGTAGCACTTATCTCCTAGATGGTGGGGTTTTTTTTGATTTTTGTCACCTTCCTAGGGAAAATAAAGTACACTTACATTTCAAATTCTCAACTACACATGCAGTGTGTGTGTCCTGTCATTGCACAGGAGCTCTATATCCATCTTTTGGCCTGATAGGCTATCTTTAGGGGCACCGCTGAGCCTAGTCTATGACAGGGGAACCACAATAGTGTGTTAATCAGTGGCTAGGACTCTCCTGAGGAACTGAGAATTTGAAAAGACAAGTCTGGCGTAGCCCAACCACAGATCCTTTGTGTAAAGATGGAAATGTCTAAAAGGTCAGTTAGAGAGTCAAGTGGAGGCTGTGGACAGGCAAGCTTTGTGTAAAACAGCAACTCTCTGTAGACGTTGCTTGGGTGCTGCTTGGAGAGTTATCTGTTCAGACAAATTCATAATAACCTGATACTGGGAGGTACTGAGAGCCCTCAAGTGATACTGGTGGTTGGATATGGTGAATTTCACAAGATCATACTACTGAGCAGGAAACTATCTTCAGAGCTCTTTCATTTTAAATGAGGGGTATTTCTTTAGTCTTTAAGACTTTACCAGGAACTGTACTGTATATTCTCTTTCAATTAAAAAATCTGGTTTCTATTAGTAAGTTTATCAACTTTATTAAACAGAATATGTTTGGTGGGAAGGGGAATGTAATTTATACAGTAAACCTATGCCTGTGGGACTGTGAAGAAGTGAATCGCTAAGATGGCCCCAGCGTGTAAAGGATGCATAAAAATCTCACAAAAGCCTGAGATGCAAAGTTAATGCTGACAGTATACAGTGCAGTAAGCTAATAGTACCTTTATTGTACACATCTGCAGCTGAAGGATCCTCTTGGGATCACCATTTGCTTGCCCAGGGAGTTTGTTGACATGTTAGATGTCAGCACGCACAAGTTTTATGGACTGGAACAGAAGCGTGTTTCCTGATCTACTTTTTATAGGCAAACTCTTTTGGTTAGTGATGTAGCATTTGATAGAACTGTTGGACTGTCAGGACATAGCTGAGGACTGGATTTGTCTGTGTGTGACGAGGATGATATTCTGGTGCAAAATGTTCCTGACATCCCATAAAGTGTTAAATGCTAGCTTAAAATTACCTGTACTAATCTCAGACTTCGGTAAATGTTCTTAAGCAGTTCTTAAATTACAGAGAAATTCCAATAGTAATGCATACTATATCAAATGAAAGCAGCATCATTAATGACACACTAATGAATACCACATGAATTAATAATAATCGGCTACTTTTTGAAGTCTCCCTGGCTTCCATCTGTCTCTTAAATCACTTCAAATAGTTAATTGCTTAATGCTTTTCACCTTTGACAGACAGAAATAAATTGCAGATCAAAAATACCTGTGTTGGCAGAGCGCAGAGCAAAGTAGTATGGCTGTTTTGACCTGCTGAGTCTGCCTTGCCCAGGTAGTAATGTACAGGTAAAGGAGGCTGATACTGTACTCTTCTTTTGAGTGAAAAATTCACTCAGACCCATAGACGTTTTTGCAGTTTTTTCTGCTTGGCAGAGTTGAGACAATACCTCTGAAGCCGCCAGTCCAATCTCTGTAGCACTGCTTAAGATGCTTGTCTGTGTCAGTAGGTGGCAAGGCAGTGCATCAGTTGCTTCTGCTGAAGCAACTGGGGTGTCAGAGGTCTTTTTTAGGGTCACCTCTAAATTGATAACTGCCCTGATACCACCTTGGTCGATAAATGAACAACCAATTGCAAGACATTCCAGTCCCATGGACCTGGGATAAATCTGAATGACAGTCTTACGTAAATGCAAAGACCTTAATTTAACATTTTTTATTCTGGAAACTACCTGACCCTGGGACAGATCTAAGAAGTACTTATTTATTGATTAAAACTAATTTTTAAAATGTTATTTTTATTATTTTTGTTTATAGGTACTAAGTAATTCAGTTGCTTGGAGACCTACATCTTTGCTTGGAGAGTTGCTTGGAGACCTGCTCAAAGCCAGGTAAGGCCAGTTACTGATATAAAGTTGTAATGGCCAGAGAATGCATGAGAAACACATTAATTTTTAATCAGTTTGAAAATGTAGAAGTCATTGTGCAATCTTGCTGTTTCAAAAAGTACAGGAAAGTCTTTGAGATAAGTTCTGGCAGGAGTTCTCCCCTTTGTGTATTCTGATTTTATTCCACAAGTGGCAACTTCATTACAGTGCTGGATGCAAGAGGATTGCTTTTGTAAGTTTTATAACTGGAAGTATCGATATATATTGTACTGCCTGGGCAATGTATAAGTTTCATAGCTCAATTTATTATTTCTTAGTAACTTTTTAAACTTTCTCTTATAGTTTTACGATAAAGTGTGCAAGAATGAAAGAAGGCATGGGTGCTCTATGATTCAAAGTGAAGGAAAGCCCAAATGCCTTTCTCTCAATCTCTGATAACAGTTGAATGATGTGAGTTGTGTTTAATGCAGAATTTAGTTCTAGTTCTACTTTTTCCCTTCCTTAATCTTTTATATGTGATACAGAATAGCAACCTGCTACTTCATTCTAAATGCTTTTTTAAATGCACATTTTCAAAGCTCTGAAGTTACTGGAGGAGTTCTTTGCATAAAATGACCTTACACTGTGTACACAGAGAAAAATGAAGGGTAGCAAGGTATACTCCTGTGACAATAATCACCAGAAATTCCTTGCAGAAAATTCCCCAAGCAAAATTGTTTCTCACAGGTATAATTAAGCTAGACAGAAGGAGCTGCAGAGGCCAGGTCCCAACCTGGAGAGCCTGTATTCCACTAAGATCAGGCCCATGGCAGCAGCAGCTCCAGCTCTAACACTTCCAGGCTGGACCTGCCTGAAGGATTTCTGCCCTCCCTAATGCCATAAGGTGTGTAAGCACAACATTTGAGGAGGACACCTCAGGGGAGAAACTTTGTTCTTCCCTGAACAGGGGAGAAACAAAGTCAGGTGTTAATGACAAAGAAACTGTGAGTAGAAAAAGGCAGCGGTGAAGGAGCAAGGGGGCTTGAAGTCCCAGTGACCCAGTGGGAACCTGTCACTGCTTGGCTCTTCAGCCCCATTCCCGTGCCACTGTGCTTAGATGAGGTGTTGGCAAAGTGACTGTGAATAGGAAGCAGAGCTGATAGTAAATTCTGAAGAGGAAGTGACATGAAAGACTGGAAAAAAATTTACTAGAAGGGAAAATGAAGAAGAGAGATGTGATCAAGACAAAGCATATGAAACAGAAAAGAAAAGGGGAAAAAAAAAAAAAGGGCAAGCAAACTAAAAGTAAAGCAACATAATGTAGAAGCTCAGAAGTGTTTTGCATTGGTGTTACAAAACAAAAATTCCCCTGGGAAAGAAGGGCAAGCACTGGGTTAAGACAAAAGGCAAGACTTCACTGTACCTGAGAGCATCTTGTTGAGATGATAAATATTCTTTATGAATCCATACCCTTTACCTAAGCACAGTAAGGATAGTCTGGGGCTTGTTGCATATGAAATATATTTATGATTTTTCTGCTCTCAAATAGGTGTTCAATTTTGTTCAGAAATTGTTTTCTTTATTTACCCATGACATGTACTTATGCTGCCAAAGCTAAATGTCACTCCTATCTGCTAGAAATATTTTGTTTTGGGTAATAGCTGAATGCCTTTAAAATTCAGTGTATTATGCTTTAGTTAAAAATAATGGGCAATATAGCTGTATTTCACAATGAATAAGTGTATTAATTATGAGGCAAATCACAGTAGATACTGTTTGCTGCTCAATTCCCTTTGAATTTCAATGAATAATAACTTGCTTTAAAATAAAGGACATTTTTAATGCATCCAACAATGATGAAGTAGACTAATTACAGGTAATAAATATATTTTTATTGAAATCTGAATGACTACACCTGTCATTGGCTCCCACAAGTATGCTATACTCATTTGAATTATATACACCTTAATATATATCAATTCATTATGTATTTGTTCCATTCCTAATTAAGAAAAACAAGTTAGTCAGAATTTTATCAAACCAAATTTTTCTAAAGTCGTGGAAGTAAAGATCCTTTTGGCCTCTATTCATTCTGCAGGAGCAGTCTGTTTACCTTAAGAGTTTTTTGCAAAGCAGAATGTGCAGCACTGGAAACTAAGTACTCATTTAAAAGGCAGGGAGAAAGCAGGGAAAAGAAAAAACATTGCTGTCCTGGGGCCAACACTAACCCCCACAGAGTTTGGCTTCTTGCAGTATGCCTGCTTTCAGGCCTTCTCCCAGATAAGTTGACAGAATTTAGGCTGCTGTTAACCCCAAAGTTAGAATCCAAACCCTCTTCAGAGTAATCCTTTTCCTCATCAATAGAGAAAAAACCTGCAGGGTCCGTGGAGTTCTGTGGTACTTTGTTCCCCTGATTCACTAGAAGTTGTATAAACGTCTTTAACCTTTTGATGCTGGAATCACCAAACAGTCCCCTTGCCTCACTATCACGAACAAGAATTTCAGAAATGCTGAAAACTCCTTTGTTGGCTGTCACAGGCATAGCTCATTTAATGGATGTTGGAAAGAATCCATAGTTCAGCTTCAAGGAGACCATTTATAGTCTAATATAGCTTGCTTCCTGAGTTAAAACATAGAGGCAAAGTTGTTCTCTGCCTTCTGAGATTCCCCAAAGCAATAGGAATTACAGCCCCAAAGCCATCAAAATATATTGTGCTGCCCCAGCCCTGGCAGTTGACTAGTCTGTCCTTGGGGTGAGATCTCACTTATTGGCAATTTGGGTGTCACCTGCAGGCAGAAAGGCTGTACCATAATGCTCTAGATCAATGACTGGGAAAAAAAAAAATCAGACAAAAAATTTTGTTTTGAGTAAATCTCAGCAATGTTCACTTAAACTTGCCTGTTCAAGCACTTATACCTGCTACTAAATTAATTTGCTGGAATATTAATGGAAATGGAGCACAAAGGGTAACATCAGTCTAAGTTAATTTCAAAATTCAAATAAATGATCCACAGATAGGTTGTTTTTCTCCAGTATTCAACATTTCTAATTAGGATGCAGTATAACATGTCCTGTCTTCACATTTCATATGCTGCATATTTCAAGTAGCAAATCTAGACTCTCGAGATGATGTCTGGCAACTCGAGAGAAAGAAAAACATAAACAACTTGGAGAAAAAAATTGAATATAATAAAAATAATCTTGAAAATATTCCAAGGCTAAGTCAATTCAAAAATATGTTCAAAATATGGAGTGTGAGCATTGGTTTTCCGTAATAGAAATGGAATCAATGCAAGTGGAATATTGACTTCAGATTAAGCTCGCCTTATCGATAAAGACGGACTTTTGCAATCTCTGCCTTCTGAAGGATCCATTATATGGTTCCTATCAATCCTGGAAAAAAAAAAAAAATTCCTTCCATCGTTAGCAAGGTTCCATTTTTCACTGTAACAGAGTCTGAAAACAGTTTCTCATCAACTCAGTTCCTAAGGAAACTTAGCTATGGTTTTTTTCTTCATCTCTGACAATATTATTTTTTTTTTTTAGAGTTTAATATCAGTTTCTTAAGCACTGTCAAGAAAAAAAAAATAGTAAATAATAGCCTTATACTGAAGGTAAAAAGGCTCATCAGTCTGCAAGATTAAATTGAATTTAATTTCAAAACCTAAATACTCTAAAAAGCATGAAACAACTATCTTCTATTAAGAATAAGCAGTACACACTCCAAAATACGTATCTATAATTGGAATTAAAAAAGTGAAGCTATTGTGGTATTCAGATCTTATTTTGTTCCTACAATTAACTGGTTGACGTAACACTTAAAATTACGTAATTTAAAAAATGACGTAACATTTAAAAAATAATATTTACCTTTGTCAGGAAAGAGCTGCCAGTGGAAGGAACGTGGTCAAACAATGAGTTTGTGGTTGTTTAAAATGAACATTGAACTATTTTTGGTCTCAGGGTGGTCGTAAGCGTTATAACAAAGCATGTGTTTTCCAGACTGGTGGAGATGGCAGTTACAGCACAAAATGGCTGAACTCTTCTAACCAGAGCTAAATAGGGCTGAGTTATCTGTGTCTCAAATGGGGCTACTTTCATCAGAAGGTGCTGTACAGACATCTCAGGAAAGAGTAGTGCTGACAATTACCCGAAGGCTAGATTCAGCCAACAGCTCATTTGACATATAATCAAAACTCAAAAATGGAAAAACTGAACAAATAAAAAAGCTTCAACTTTTTTTTCCTTTAATATAAAGCAATAGGTCAACTTGCCTTTAATAGTTCAAGTTCAAACTAAGTCTGCATCCCAAACAGGCATGAAAAATCATATCATTTCAATAACAAATAAGCTCCAATTATGATTCTAAAAGTTATATTCTTTAGTCTTATAATCTTCAAGTATAGAAATCGGTTTTGTTTGATTTTTACCAAGCAGAGTAACAGCTTAGAGCTTGATCATTAGTACTTAAGAAGGCATCAAGAGCTTCAGTAATACTAAGTGTGTTATCAGGGCTAACTGCTTTCATTAACTTGTTCTACAAGTTGTGCAATTCTTATTCAATAGAATAGTAATACTGCTTTTTTCAGGCCAGTTTATTGATAGTTTAACAAATTGACAGAGGAATTACATTTTTCCCTAAAGAAAAAACAAAAGGTTGGTGAAAATTTAAGAATGAAGACGTGAATAACAAACTACAATTAATTGTGCAGTAGTGAAGTATTAGAGATTCCAAATTGCATTAGAAGAATTAGTTCATGAAAACTGTCTTGTAGAATAAGATTCTCTAAGACAGCAAACATGCGTTATTGAGTTTTATAGACTTGGAAATCACAAGAGACTTGTCTCTCTGATACTCAATTCAAAAGGACTTTTGAGTCTTGTTTTGCTCTTATCTCAGTGGCAACTCGGAAATCTTCATTATCATTGCTTGCACTAAGTCCAGAACTCTTTCTAGAAATGTTTCTCTACTTGAGAATCTGTCTCCCTTTCAGACTTCCCTGTCACTAAGGATTCCTATGCATACGCTAAATATAAAGAGGTTCTAGTTCTGACTTTACAAGGTATACTCAAAAAAAATTCAGCTTTAAATCTCATCTGGTAATGGAATACGCTATTAACATGACAAAAGCAAACTTCATATATTATAAAATTATGCTTCACTGTCATTATTTAGAAACACAATATGCCTATAAGTAAATTTAAATTACAGTAAGCAAAACAGCACTTTATGAAGAATTGGGTAGTGTTGGGTTTTGGGTGATTTTTCTTTTTAATGGACTGAACCACCCACTAAAAGATTTCTGGTTTCTTGGATGATTCATTAATGCTTCCTTCATTTTCCAATTTCTATGGGACCATCTGGCCCATCTTTGTAGAAAGGCATTTAGCTGTAAATATATTTTACAGTCTTTCTCAATTTAAAAGTAGTTGCCCAGCTGCTTCACAGAAACTGTCAGCAATTGGTAAACTCCTCAGAATTGCCAGCCTTCATTAGTAATCCAATCAGGATGTAGTTTAAAATACTGCAAATCAGATTATGCTCCATTGGACAGGGATCGGAGTGACATGATGCACTGGGTTATCTTATTTTGCATCTGTGATTGCCTTTAATCCAGGAGATACATGCACTTTCTTTTGAAGGGAGGGCATTTAGACTGAGATTGGCTGTCCCTATCATGTACGTGGTCGTGTGTGTGTGTTCCCCCGAGTTGAGTACTGTTCAGGTTTTATTTGTCTCATTGAATCTAATCCAATGTCAGGCGTTGGCAGCATGAGTTATGTGCAGTATTGGCTATGCTCTTGATTTCCTGTTTTATCTGCTTTAGATTAATTAGAACTGTAAATTTGTGTTTTCTGATTTGAGTGGATTTTAGCTCAGTCCCTTTCTCTCTCCCTATTATCTTCTGTGCTATCAAAACCATATTTCTTTAACAGCTGGCAGTGCTTGCTGGTAATAAGATAAAAACGTGGAGGTAAGGCAATAAGGCTGGCACTTGGCGGCATTAAACAATTATATTAGTGCATCATTTCTGTAGTTGCAAGACTCACTGGTACAATATGCAGGTTGGAATATTTATAAGAACAGTCTTATTATAATTATTTTTTACACATGGAGAATCTTACATGTTAGAGATCAGGCTCTACAAGGACTTGGATGGATACTGATTGCCATGCTTATTTATGAGGTATCTATATTGCTCAGATAACTATGTACATAGAAAAACTGCCATTTTACACTGGACTGTACACTCTTTGGACTGGTATTTTCAGCAGTATTAGATTTTCTGATAGGACAACTCCTGTAAGTCATTAGTGAGGGAGTAAAGTTTACCTTGTCTAGCCACATGGTATTTCCTATGACATATTTTCACTATGCTACACTCGGCAGTAACTCTGAACTTGGTGTTTTACACAGGTGTTCAGGGTTACTCATTGCCATATTAAAAGAAAACAGGACATCTGCTACTCAGCTGTAGAAATCTCATCATTTGTTAAAGGCTGAAAAGTCTTTTCGTTATTATCAGTTGGATGCAATCACAGTTGTATTATAGAGCTTTATGTCAATTGTACTTTATATGCCTCTAATTAGATGAGCCTTCAGAAATAGCTTTGAAACTATGAAGAGGACATGAAAACTATGTAAAAAATTCTATGAGGCATTAATACGCTACTTCCAGTTGAACTGAAGATTTTCTAGGTGTGGAATATAAAGGGAAGTGTTAACAGAATAATGCAATGTCAGAGAAGTTTGTCTAGTCCTTATTTTCAAGAGAAATTTAGAAATAGGTAATAGTGTGATAAGTTCTGACAGGCAGCTCTATATAGAGGAGATAAAAGAAGTTAAATTCTAGACAATCATGTCTTTGAGATCTATTCATTTAACAGGACAGAAGGAGAACATTTAAGTGAGTAGAGGAGAAGAGATACAGAAATCGTGTTAGGGGGTTGAAATCATTAAAATCACATTTCACTAGTTTTGTCAAACCTGTAATTGAATAGTAATAAAAAATAATAAAACTAGATGTCTTAATGATATGAAAAGATTAAAGTTTAGCGAGTAACTTACACTCTTTAAAAATACTGTGGTAATAGATCTACTTTCTGACACAAAAGAAAATAATTTTGCAGTTCATCGTGTAATGTATTCACATCCTCCAAGCAATATTTTTGCTTAGCTTTAGGGAGGAAATTATGGAGTGCTAGAAGTGACAAGTATCTATTATCAGATGTTTGGTAGGGCTAATTTTCCTTAATTAAATCCATTGTTTATGGAGTCATTGGCACTCAGCTAGTGGAAAGGTTCAGGATAACTGCTTTTCTCATAGGCAGTTGCATGGAACTATTTGAGTGTGTTTGATTACTTTATTAAATTCAGAGAGCTCTGCCAATTCTGAATTTCACGTATCTTTTCGTTTTTGTCTGCTATCAATGTGATCTGTGAAGACTTTGGCTTTTCAACTAAATCCCCCAGTTCAGTTCATTCCAGGCATAGTCTGAAGACTCATCCTAGTAGATAATTACACATTTCACAGCATTTTTATGAGCCTTTGCTTCATAGCTTGTGGATGTCTGTATTTCATAAGCTTTATAGTCCATGAAATAAAGGGGTTATGTTGCAGTACGTTCAACAGCTTATACATAGAACCTGAATACTAATTTTTAGTGAGATTTTAGATAAGTGGCATCATTTTCCTCTTTCATTTGGGAGTCAGGAATGACTCTACTGAAGTGAATGGAGCTAGGCTAATAAAAAGCTTTTGAAAATCCCATTGGTTCCTAAATACAGCATGGCTCCCAGTGGAATTTCCTCTAATCTCTATGTAACTGGGAGAAATGTACACTTTTTCCATAACTGAAAAACTAATACGTGAAGTAGTGATTGTATCAATACATACTCAGCTATCAAGAAAAGTAAGCAAAAGAGAAATGAAAAATCGTACATGAAGGGAAGGATGAAAAAGGAAGAAAATGCAATCCAGCTGTCATCTCCAAAAAATGATCCAGAAGAACAGCTGCTGTCAATTCTCAAGTGTGAGAAAACAGTTCTCGTGTTCGTGTGAAGATGCTATAGTTCTATACTTGTCATGTTTAAATATTAGGCTTACTTTGGTTTAACTATTCAGTAAAGGGCGGTTATGAAACTTCTTTCTTACTGATTTTGGTGATTGATTTTTTATTCAGATCTTCATAAAATATCAACCAACCATCTACCAATGAGTTAGCTCTTTTGGCTGGTAATACTGATCATTTTATTAGCATAAGTGCAAAAGAGAATGTAATATTTATATTCAGAAAACCATAGTTTAAACCCTGTATTTTATATCTTACTGAATGATACGGCTGTGGATAAAACAATGGCTGCACTGGATACATAGGATATATTCCATAGCTCTGGCTTAGACTTCCTGTGTGATTTTGCAGAGTATACTAGGGTAAATCACAGAGATTTCTTAATTTCTTCCCTTTTTCTCTTTTTGTCTGTTCCTTGTTTCTCTTTTCTCTTTTGCTCCATCTCCACTGTCAGTAGGGAAATGAAATGAAAAGATCAATGGCATGATACTTACTCTTCCACAACTATTTCTATTCCAGTTGCCAATGTTTAACTCATGGATTAGGCGTTATTTAGCCTTAAGAGTTCTCTGTACTATCTAAGAGCAGAATACTCACATATATACAAAAGTCACATGAACATATTTACATATATTTATGGATTTTTATACAATTTGTATAGCAGTCAACTTCAAGCAAAGGTTTTGAGGTTGTACAAAAATCCAAGGACATTTCTTAGACAAAAGGAAAGAAATGGGAAGCTAATAGAAAATGAAAAGTATAATTCTCTTAGAGAGTATTAAGAAAATGAAATCCATGTTTCTATTGCAATCCAGAAGTTGTTCTTAGAGAGATCTGACCATGTAGAGAAATGTCTATTACAGCTCTATCATGTAAGAATCTCAATCATTCTAGCACTTGCTAAACACAATACTGGATGCTTTGTCCAAATATTGTATAAAAGCTTATAGGCTTGTTAATATTTTCAGGGGACCTTATAAAAAAATGTGCAATATTTTGGCATTCCTTTCTCTAGCCATGGTCATCCAGCCATGATCAAGAATCACCAAACTTGAAAAGGAAAATAATCTGGCAATAAGTTATGCAAACCTGCTTGACATTAAAATATTTTATTTGGTAAATATTCAAATCTTGATGATTCCTCAGTATCTTGCTGGTCAAATAGAATGAAACTACTGCAACAAGATTTGAGGTAGGCTGCCTTTCAACAACTAAAATGATAAACTCATGCATTCCATAGAGGGTATCATCTCTGTAACTTGACCATTAGTTCAGTTGAAGATCTAAAATATATATTTCAACATCACTACCCCTTTGATTATGGATCATTTAAAAAGGGCTTCTAGTACCAGGGGACTTCTAGAGATAAAAAAAATACATATCAAAGAAAATGAAAAGGACATACACTGTATCACTTGCAGCTACAAAGGTCTCAAGAGCTATATACAAGAAATAAAAACATAGTTATTCAGTGACTGAAACCTTGTGACTGGATAGAACAGTGACTTTAATCCTGATGTATGAATCAGGAAAACTAGGTAGCTTTAAAATTTGGACATGGGCTTTGTAAGTTGGGGTATTTTTTACTGAAATAACAAATGGAAAACCAGCATTATAATGTGTGGGTGTTTTTTTTTTTTCCAACCTAATCCTTAATTTACTTTAGGTTTACTTTTGGATGGTTTACTTTGTATTTGTAAATAGTATTTATAAACCTATTTTACAAAATTGCTCATTTTCTGGTCTTTATCTTTAAAAAAATCCATTAAAAGTTAATAAAAAAAAATCTCCAGGAGAACCATAAATTTCAAGTAAACCAAAAATTTAAAGTTAATTTTGTATTCAAGGTTTGGTTTGCACCTGTGACACTTTGAAAAAAAAATCTGAATCTAAACCATACACAACAGGACATGCATTGATTTTTGTGTTTTCCATTTTACATAGTGGACATTGATTTGCATTCCTAATAAGGCCATTAATAACAGAGTGAAAGGAAGGGTAGTAGTCATCCGGTATATCTGTAATAAGTAGGAATATCAGTCATTAACTACTATATCTGTAGTCACTTAGTACAAAATTGTCTGTAGGTGCTCTCTACGTCTATAGAAACTGAGAGAGTATACCACAGAAGAGATTTGTGTGAAATTTTGACTGGTCTCAATAAAAATCCATATTTACTTCAGATATTACTTATTTGTGCCCAAAGAAAGATGAGAATTGAAAAGCTTTAGTTTAAAGGAAACATTTTTATTTAGAAGGCTCTTGATTAGGCAAAGAGGAGATGGTTTACACATGATGGAAATTCAATGGTGATGTGCATTGCTATTTTACTAGCTAGAGTAAACGGGTGAGACAGCAAATATAAATTAAAAAAGGAGAAAATAGCAGGTCAGAGCCTCTATCTAGTCGATGTACTCTGATATAAATACTAATATTGGCCAGAAGGTAGGGAGAATCCACCTGAAAGATACTTAGCCTTTGGGGTTCTAGGAAGTTTCAGAGAAAGTGGATTAGCAGGTTGGGACAAATGGTATGAAGAGGTGTGTTGTTGCATGGTTACCATCACAGCATAGCTGGGAACATAATTTAGTGCTAGAAACCACAGCTACTAAAGATTGAAGTGTAGAGATCATCAAATTTAGCGCATTCAGGTTCATAAAAAATCACACCTATGTTACTAGTCCCCATCATGTTGTCTATCCACTCATATTTTTCAAGACTCAAAGGCAAGCCTAAGAGATACTAAAATATAGCTTAAGCTGTAAAGTAGCAGTTTTATGTAGGCACATAAATATTAAATCAATGACATGTTACACAGATGAAATTCTAAATCTCCCCTAATATAATTATTAGCTTGTATAGACCCCCTAATTCCATTAAGTTATCCAAGAACTTTGATCTTCTTTATTCCTCTCTACAGAGGGTTAAAGGTAAGGGTGGTAAAGAAGCATTCTTATTCTCTTTCTAAGGATGAGGTCTGTCAGTTAAAAACTTATGTCTCATTTCTTATTTTAATCTGTGTTGGACGTAGTACTGAAACTGTCTTGCTTATAGTGCCACAAACTCCCACCAGGCTCTGTATAATTTCTTCCCAATTTATTCTTCGTGGTTCCTTACCTGATTCTATCAATCCATGTTGGACACACCTTTTCATGTCTCCTGAAAAGCTCTGACAGGGAGCATTGGGAAAAGAACAACTCCCTTCCATGGTGATACCATAATCCCCTCAGTCCCATCATTTTCAGATTGCTCAAGAGTTTCCTTTCACATACTCCCATAAGTATTTCAAATCAAAGTAATTCTCGTTCTCTTTGGTGCTAACTTAGCCTTCTGTATCCCTGTGAGTCACAATTCTTAGTTACACAAGTATACTCTTTGGTTTATTCTACCCATCCAGTCATTGCATACTTCCCATCAGTAAATATGGAAGATTATATATTAAGCTGCTTTCATAAGATGATAAGAACAGAATTTAGTCGGTGCTTTATCTTCCTATTGAACTACTTATCCACCTGTTTAAATGTTTGTCAAAAACAAATCCAGGTATTAGCCAATGGATATGTAACTAAAAAGGGAGACATTTTATAGCATTTGTAGACATCTGCAGGATCCTCATGATGAATAGAAGCAGACAGTAAATCCTACTTCTTGCTAACTAAGTTAATACGATTTTGGTGTTGATGCAAAAAAAAAAAAAAAAGGTGTGGTTAGGCAGCTGCCTCCTGATTCTTCACAATAAGAAAAAATTTTAGACAATTTTTTCTAAATACATGAGGATTCTCTTTGTTCCTCCTAGGTCTTCTCAGAGTTTGAACATTTTCAGAATAATTCAATGTCAAGGACATTGCTGCTTCTGAAAACTGCGCATCTGCCATTTTCAGTTATCTGTGGGGTTGTCTCTGCAGTACAAGTTCATTAATTTTGAAGGCATCAAAAAGGCCACCATAATTGATTGTTTAAATAGAAGTACCCCTTTTCCACACCTGCAATCATTAGTGCAGACCCTCCTCGTCTTTTCAGATCAGAAAGCCAGCACATTCCCTGAGTTTCTCATCTACTCACCATCATTTCAAAAACCCTTTTTATAGGAATTACTGATGAGAGGCATAGCTTAAAGACATTTTTCAAAAAGACAAAATGCTGGGTTAGTAATGAAGTTGGTTGTCAGTACCCAAAAGTCTCACTTGCTCCAGGTTTGGCATTTGTGCTAAGCTTCCTCTCAGGTCTGGACTCTGCAAGCTTACCAAGACTAGTCCAATGAACATTATGGAATAGCCTGTGGTATCCTGTCATCTTCTGGACAGCCTCTGGTGAAGCTTGAAGATGCAAATCAGGGGCAAGAGGGCAGATTTTTGTGGCTTTGTGAGTTGGTATATTCCAGGGAAAGTAGAGAGAGCAAAGTCTGGTGTCTTTTTTGAGCCAACCACTCCCAGCTGCTGACTGAGGAAGCTGAGGCGTGTTTTTTCCCTTCTGTTTTCTCATGAGCACAAAGATCCTTCATTGCCTTGAACCCAAGCACACCCCAAAGATGTGATGAGAAAGGCATTTTTAAGCAAAAGTCACTTTCTTTCCCTGCATCTGCTTCTGATTTCCCTTCTCAGGGAAAATGTTCTGTTTCTAGTGTTACCTTATTCTTCTGTCCTAAGATTGTTTTGATTTCTGATCTATAATTCTTCTCCATGTATCTCATCTCAATTAAGCACAATGAGTAAATCCATTTTGGTACAGGATTACTGCTGCACTTTGAGTAATGTTTGTCTCTATGTTAGCAGAGTTTGAATTATTAGCTTGAATTTACTGAGGTGTGATCAGCATATGTTCAAAAAAGTAACAGGCTTTTGCATTTCTTTGGTACCCTCTTATCTTTGAGAAAATCAGTGAAGGATTATGTATTTAGGGTGTGCATGTAGACATGAAACTTTTAAAAGATTACATGTTTTTCTGGCATACATGCTTGGAAAAAACCTCACTCCAGAGGTAAGTGTCCAGGCATAAATCAGTTTGACATATTCTGTCCCCATGGTTAGGAATGACATTGAAAAGAAGGTAACGTGATTTTAAAGATAAAGAATAATATGGGCCACAGCAACTGAGACAGTAATGAGTAAAAATTTCTATTCATTGTGCGAACTTGGATATAAAAGAAACTGTATCTAAGAAAAGAATCTGAAAAAAAGATAAAATCCAACATCAGTTCATATTTGCTCTTTGAAGTCTGATTGTGTCCGTGGAAAATGAATAAAAGAAACTGGGAGTAATTTTTTTTTGATGATCAGGTTTTTCAGCTGTTGACAATTCCTGGTTTGTGCTGGTTAATACAATGTGTCAAGTGTATATTTAAATAGACATAGTTGGAGATGAGGAAGATTTCCTTTAATCTTTCTTAAGTTCATTGCCAAGTGTAGTGCTTCAGCATTGGAATGACATGCATATTGCTGTTGAAATCAGCAGAGTAGAAAGAATCAAACAAAGGAGACACCACTCTTCACATCACAGGGTGTTCTGCTTTATTAAAAGAGAGTCTTCAAGAAATGGATTTATCTGAGAACTGACAGTGCTGTAGAAAAACTGGCAAAACTTTAGTTTTACACCATGTTTAATGTGACCTTTTTTATAACTATATGGTAAAGTGGTTGATACCTGATACTGAATGCTTCCACAGCTCCAAAAATAGGGAGGAAAACCAGACCAAACATATTTATTCAATTTTTCAGGTTAGCATGCTTTCACAGTAAAATCACCTTTCTTATCCTGAGTCCAATACACTCTGACTATGTTCTTTTAGATATTACTCGTATGGAGGGATTAATTTATAATACAAACATACTAATTTGTTCCTTGTTCAGTTTTCATACTCTTATGCTGGGCTGAGCCGCTTATACTTCCCCATACTGGTCTGGCTAACTCAGGAAGATATATATTTGCATTCCTTTGATTAACTCGGGGACAAAAAGTTACAGAGCCAGTTGATTCTCTCAGCTGATGTAGCTGTTTGTCAATAATAAAGACTGCCCTCTTCCTCCCTTGTTGAGAAAAGTTCAGCTTCTTTTGTATCAGCTGTGGTCGATCATCCTAAATGTTTTAACCTAAAATTGATGAGGATGTTGCCCTTGCCCATCACCAAAGAGCCATCTTCCACTGTGGGGGTTTGCTGGCTAAATAAAAAATTAGCATTTTTCTGGTTTTTTTTTCTGATAAATACTGGCTGGATCAAGTGTTTGCAGGGCAGCAAAAGTTTCACCAGCTGGGGCAAGGCAGTGGTAAATATTAGGTGAGGCTGTAACTGCTATCCATGTGTCCCATGTGCCATTGGATGCAGTCATCGTCCACGTCATCTGCGTTTGACATGTGCTTGGTGCAGGATCGTGTCCGTGTGGGGGAGTATGTTTGCCTCTAGTCTCCCCTTCCCCTCCTAGATGGACACAGACATTCAGGATCCAGGCTTTTGTGTGGTTTAATGGCTAGGTGTCATGGAATGTTATGCTGGCTGCTGTTACCAAGGAAACTTGTGATAGAGATTTTAGAAACTGGCTGGGAAAGAATTAATGAGCAGTTAACTTATTTTCAGATCTAGCTGGGCAAAACTATTTGTGTGGGGAAAATGTAGGTTTGTCCACAACAGAAATTTAGTGAGACCTTAATTAGGGTTCTTTTATGTGGTTCTGTAACTGATAGTTTTGAAATCTATTTCAAAAAATTAGAATATTTTATTTCATATTTTTTCTAACAGCTTGAACTTTGCAAATGTTAAAATAAAAAATACTTTCTTTTCAGGAAGACTGTAAAAGTGAGAATAAAGCTGAAAGGGACCTTATTTTGTCTTCTAGTGTGTTTGCTTTCCTCGGGATAGGAGCAGTTGTAACTGAACAATTCTTGGCTGATGCTAGTCTAACCCACCCTTGAAAATCTGTATTCCTCCACTTTCTTAGCTAACTTAATTCCTTCTTTATCCTCTCAATTATAAGTTTCTTATAATATCTAGCTTAAACCTCCATTGCTGCATATTATGCACATCACTTTCACGTTATTCTCCAATGGCTATAGAAGGCAATTTTACTACCTTTGCTAGAGTAACCTTTTATATGTGTGACTAGTTCTCCCTTGTCTTGTTTTTTCCTTTCAACAGTGAACAAACCAATTCTTTCCAAATTTCCTTTGATTTAAATTCAAGCTATCCTCACAGAAAAAAAATCACTATAAACAAAAACCTGCTAACAAACAAAACAGTCCTCCTCTTTGCTTTATTCTTGGAGAAAACTTTGATGAAAGCTGAGGCAACGTTCCACATTCCTTCTTGTGGAAAAGCCAAGCATCCAGTCTAATACTGTGCATTACAAACAAAACGAAAAATTGAGAAAATTCTGTAACTGAGTGATTTAATGGAGAGTTGTTTGCAAACATTATGAGGAAAAGTAGTCTCTAACATAAGGACAGGCAAATATGACTCTCTCTGTTTCTTATATCTGCATTCACTGGATTATTTTTATTTGTTCTTCATTTTTAAAGCTTCTTGTTCTTGTTACCTGCTTGCAGTTAGAATATTTTTGTTTAATTTATTCATCAAAGAATATAGTTATATGGACAAATCTGTTCATCATTAAAGATCAATTATATTACTAGGAATTAAACCATGTAACCAAGCATATTTGTATTTGAGGTACATGGCTATATTTTTGGCATAATAAAGGATGACCTACTTTTCCAAATGTTGCTACTAAAAATAATTTTCTGAATTTGCCATTAAAAGTATTCAGTGAATTTCATTGCGGAAAAGAGTTTATAGGAATTATGGAATCCCCGAGAGAAGTTATTTATATCATTCCAACAACACATGGAATAATGACAGCTTTGCATCGTGTCGCATGCATGGGAACAAGACTCTTGCCATGTAATTTATAGTTGGGGATGTCAAAAGACATCAGTTTAATCAGGAACCAAGCCCATTAGGTAGATGACATGCAGGTTAATGGACATTCTCCAAGTGTTTCTTTCCCAAGACTTAAGGTCACCAGCCTGCTTCTGCTACTGAGAACTATCCCTTTTCCATCACAGAACTGCATGTGTAGGAGCACCTGGTGCATATGACTTCTACCCTGGTCACTGAGATGGAGGGAACAGAGCCTAGAGCTGCAGAATAGCAGGAATGTTCTTCTTCCCTTGAATTGTCTCTGCTGTATGACATAGGTTATGGCTTACTAGGACAAAATTCCTAGAAACAATTCCAAGGTTGGCACTTGGAAGTCTTGGAAACACTTTGGAATGTTCTGGTATCTGCTTGAGTTGTAGTGACGCCAAAGCACAGTTTAACAATTTGAAAGAAATTATGTTTTTAATTAAATATTTAAAAGAAGCGAAAGATTTTCTAAAAAATAGAAACAAAAAAATTGGGAAAACTTCCTTATGCACAAGAAGCCTTTCCTTTTGTTTGGCAAAGCTTATGGGATTGGAGTTTATTACTCATTTTCTTGAATGTCTGCACTACCCAGGGATTTTTGGTTCGCTTGCTGCTTCTTAAACTGGCATACATCACCTGCTTAAAGTAGCTATTTTAAAGCAAACAAAACCTGTAACATTTAAAAACAATAAGATTTTATTCTCAGGGCGGGGAAGTAGGCAAAAAATGCAATTTCCTTAGTCAGTCATATGGGACCCTCACCTTTTTCAACTGATGTCTGAGATAGCAAGAAAAATGAAAACTGGTTTGAAGCGAAAGTGAGAAACATAATTTTCACGTATTAATGACACTGTGCATTGTTGGATATTAAGCATCATTTTAATTTTGATTGGTCAATAGAACTGTGAGACAATACTGAATGAAATTAGCTGTCTGTATTCCAGTAGTGACATTCATTTATTTTATATTTGTATATGCCGAGACAGAATGCAAGTTTATATTGGGCAAATACTTATTTCACTCATTTAATGGCCTAATCTATAAATTAGAGTGAATATATCTTTTCACCCCTGTATTATAGTCAATTTCTGTTTACTGCTCTATACTGTGAATGTACTGCATCGATCAGTTTTCTAATTAATTTAGATTAAAATAACGGAAAAAATAATAATAGCTGTCTATGATCAAAATGTGCAATCCTGTATCCATGTGTCATGCTGCTCATACTTGACAAATGCAACTGACCCATTCTAAAGAAAAAATATGCAGCAAGGCTTTCTCACCAACTTAAGACTACTCTTGACATGACCCTGCATGCATTTGGGTGCTACTTATAAGTGTTGTAGTCTGGTAGAATTTTATGACAGTGTGTATTGCTCATTAAACCGTTCTTTAAATGAGGTTTTATCCATTTTGTGAACTGCAGTTATATCTTATTCTTGGATTTTTTTTTTTACGTAGTTCTCTGTCAAGAAAGAATGAGCTGGTATGAATAGGATTCATACACATGTATTTTCGTGGACAGCCTTCTTTCCCATGTCTTATAGTTACCAGAATAGAGTGAATATCTCTGTGCATTAGAGTGAAATATTCCAGGTGAATTAGAGTGACATGAAAGGAGCAAGAATTATGAAATATCCCCACAAATAAAAGGGCTATAACTTTTTACAGCCCAAAGGGTACATATGGTAATCGCCAAATAGAACTACAGTATTTGCCTCTGACATTGGGAGAGTCCATTTCCTCATCTTTGAAAGCTGAACAGTAATTTTTGGCATAAACTACTGAAATGTACGTGCATATTGTTCATATCGTGTGGCTAGATTCCATTCAAGAATAGTGCATTCTTCTTTATTGCTCAATAAATTAAAGGCAAACCAATCTGTTTAGAGCCTGCAGTGCAAAAATTATATAATTCTTTATGTTCTTCATTTGCATTCATTGTCAGCAAAACCTCTGTCCTTTTAAGTAAAAGATGATGCTAATGATGTAACTAGTTAGGTATATAGTAGTGCATACTCTGTTACAGACACACTTTAACAACATAGTGTAACATGAATATATGTCAATATGTATTAATTTTCCTTGTAAATTCTTTAATCATTATGAAAATATGGTTTATCCATAGTTATTGTAACTATTATAGATATACTTACATAGTTATTTTGTCTGTATCTGGTCTAAAAACACACAAATCCCAAGTAAAGAAGAAATAAAAGGGAGGTACTCCTCAAATGGCTCTTAACTAGGGAACTCATACAAAAAAAACCCCAAAATATTTTCTTTTTTATGTAGGTAGCATGAAAAACAAACTCAAAATTTGTATTCATATTCAGTTCCTTGTATCTGCACCCGCAGTGTACAGTATGGAGAACCCTAATGACTTTTATAAACATTGATTAGCAGGTGAAAGCATTTTAAAGTCTTGAAAAACCAACAGAAATCTGACAACCAGTCACCCTGTCTCCTGACACGCAAGTGAAAAGATTATCATTTTCTTAACTCGAAAGACAGTTTCAATATTCACTCTCTGTACCTAAAGTAAACCAATTTAAAATTTCATCATGACTATGGAGAATGACTCCTATCAGGAAGATACAAAAATCCTGAAGGGATTAAATTCACCAAAAAAAAACCAGGAAAGTTTAGAATATCATAGCATTGGAGAGAAATTTTTATCCTTGGGTTTTTACAATAGGCAGAAAAGAAGCAGGTTATTTTTCTGGCTACAATAACCTTAAAGTTGATACAGGGACAGAAAGAAAACAAAGGAATCAAGGCCATAAGTGACCTCTGAAAAAATGAGTCTTAAAACCCAAGTAACCATGCGTAGCACTGGAGCTAATGGGAGCAAAAGTGGGGGTTTTTTGGTGGTGTGTTTTTTTTTTTAGCAATTCCATTAAATGTTAGTCTGCTAGTCAAGCACTTACCTGTCCAATTGATCTGCCAGTGTTGTAAAAGAGACTGTACTGATGTATTTTTCCCATCCTCGTGCTTACCATCCTAAGGTATTGGTTTCCAAGTCCAGGGAAAGTGTAAGACTCTCAGTAGGAAACACTTGCTCCAGAACACAGAGGAAGGGAAAGAACAAAGCCAAATCAGGCTTTGGATGTTTATTCCATCAGTGGTCTGTGACATCATACGAGTTTAATAAGAGCTTAACTGAACTCTCAGGGAGAGGGAATTCTGTTGAAAGCCCAGGATTTTAAGAGGTTATCAAGGGACGCAGATTTAGCTGATGAAAGGTCATGTCGTGAACCTTGCTCATTGCTAACAACGTAAAACAAAGAACGCTCTGCAGGACCAACCAAAGAAATACTCTCTGTACTGATTTCATCCTGACTGAATGGCTTTCTATCTATCAGTTGTAAAGAGCTGATCCCTTCTAAATTAAAACTGCTATAGGGGTTGTGTGCTGTTCATAGGCTTCCACAAAAAGAGGTGTTGCTATACTCATAGAATAATATTTGGAAAAGTGTTATGCTCCCAGCAGTCAGCAACTTTTCTTTACACTAAAAATAACAGTGGTGATAGGACCAAGAGCCATCGATTGTCCTTAAACCCAGAGATTATCAGCACTTCTTTACCCAAACATGTATGCAGATACCGGAAAGGCACAATAGCAGGGTGATAAAAATCTTGAGGTAACACAATGCAACGAGGAGTTAGAACAGTTTGTCTTAGTTCTGTCATCCAACAATACTTCATAACCCAAAGGACATGGTTTTAATCAGTGGGTCTGAAATGTAAATGAAGCAAATTCTGACAGCCTTTGATCAAAGGCAAAGAGAAGGTTGGAAAGCTTCTCAGATAAGTCTCTAAGGGAGCAGTCAGAGTTAGTCAGATAAACAGAACAAAAGTAAAATATATTCACATCCCAAAATTTTGCTAAATTTAGCTTTGACAAAAGAACCCAGAGGTAGCCTTAAGCCAATGTAATTAACTGGTTAAGAAAGTAGCAGTGGGCTAATACTTTTTGGTGGCAGACTGTGTGCCCACTGAAACCCTGTCTGATAAGGTGTGGGCCACAGAGACGGCACCATCAAAGCAATTTGGAACCCTTTGATGGGTGTCGAGAGACACAGTTTCTAAATGGGTATTCAGTTACTTACTGATTGGTAATTCAGAAGAATCAGGTTAATACTGCCAACTTTAAAAACTTGGAATTAGAGATGGCTGACTTAGGATTAATTAAAAAAGCGATCAGCTGGAGTCAGACTTTAGAGCACTTTTGGTTACTCTGGAGAGGAAGAAAAAGCACATTAGGGTGTAAGTCCCACGGCAGTTTTCTTTCGAGCAATGGACGCTAATTAATTATTACCATTAAGTGCCACACTAAATACATGTCAGCATCATACACACAAAAGGTTTCTCACAATCACAAAAGTCTGTTACTTTTGTTTAAAAAGTTTAAATATATATTTCTATATTAATAAAGTACAAAAGAAATTAATAAATATTTAAAGAAATAATTAAAAATGAAGTTAAATATATGTTAATATGTTTAAAAAATCAAAGTGAGCAAAGACAAGACCTCATGTTATTTCACTAATTTTAAATATTTTACGTGGGAACTAGATTTGATTGAATTGGCTTCCTAATGATCCAAGTCATTGCTCCACTTTTAAGGCTGAAAGTTTGGACAAAAGGAAATAGGCTTCAGTAAGCATTTAATTGAAACACAGGTCTGAAATACCAATAATGTTACAATAATTTTAAAAAAATTAATATTTTAAGCAATACTCTATAAACAGAACATTTTAAACAATATATTTTAAAATATTATTAGAATCAACTTGTGTTCTTACAAAGCATATTCTGTATATTCTAGGTCTGGTCAGGCATTTGCCTATTTGTGAAACTCTCACTATTGCAGAGACTCAGTTTGATTTAAAAACGTTCTGGTGAGCTATGAGGAAGATTTTCACAAAAATCAATCAGATTGCCTTCCAGAGCTCTCAACAGTCTGCTAACCCAGGAAATAGGCTGCTGAGGCAGCTTGCTGATGACTTCCAGGTTCCTGTTGGGCCCACTAGCCAAACCACTGAAAATATAGGGCTTCTTTCAGCTCCTTGACTTCATTAATGCCTGTTAGACAACCACCAGCATGAGAAACCTTAGGAGATGAAAGCTGATAAATGATTTTTCTTAGTTTCCATGCTGGCCATCAATGAGCAGTAGAAATAAAAATTGACCATACTCTTCTGGTCAGCTTAACAGAAACATGGTCATGTTTTTCCATCTCATGTCTCTGGTTGGCAGCAGGGACACCAAACTGTATTATGTAATATATATGTTATATATGCACTAATATAGATAATTAAAAAATAGTATACAATTATAGGTAAGGGTGTCTAAATATAATAAATATAATTAATATAATATAATGAAACATAGTTAACAATATATAAATATAATTACACATCACTTCCAATCAGCAGTTACCAGGCCAGTGCTTTAAAATCTGGCAGGCAAAGACTGCAGGTTGCATATATGGTTTTGGTAACTTAAAATTTCTTTACTTCTCAGTCAAAATTCTTTTTCATTAAGTTTCTTATGAGTTTAAGTTTTTGCTTTTAATCTGCCATGGGATGTATTTATTTCTATCCTTTTTATGAGATTAGTTTATTATAAGGAAAGTTTGCTGCTATTTATAAATTTAAAGCACAAATACTGCTCATGCGTAGAATCACTCCTAGGAATTTTCACAAATTCAGAATATGTTCATATGCTGTTTGATTGCAAACTTCCTCGTCAGCTTTAAACATGTAGAAATGAGGTCTATAAATCAATGAATAGGTATTTTGTTACTACCTTATTGCTGCTGCATTCCCAGAGGGAAGAACAGCCTTAACACAGGTCTCCCCATCTGTGGACATCCTAATGTTGGGTTTTATGAAAAGCCAAGCAGATTGTGGGTGGTTTTGTTGGGTTTTTTTTAGAAATAGTACTGTTGTGCCTTTGAAAACCCAGTAAATCAAATTATTTTGATAGCACTTGGGAGAATATATGGTGGCTCACTTAAATAATTAGAAAACATTTCTTTCAGGATAAAAGAGGTATGGAAAATACATTATTAACATTTCTCAAATATTCGTTAATGAAACTTCCAGTTTGCATTTAAAAATAAATGGGCATGTACTAAGGAAAGTTTGCTTCTAGTTTTTAAAAATGTTTCTAAGAGAAAGTGTAAGAACAAGTGATTCAAAAATTAATGAAGTATGTACTAAAATTATTTTGTTTATGCTGGAAAAATACTTTTGCATTATTCCTCAGTGTCAGAACAGAATGTATTTGAAAAGTGAGTGTATCTATGAATGAATCCATGTAATTTCTATTAATTACATGGTTATTAATCTGTAGACAAATCAAAAGAACTGTTCTTGAGTTCTGAACTTTTTTACCCCAATCCTGAGGGCAGTGGAAAGACCCTTACTGATTTCGGTAATCATTAGATTTTGACTTTATGTCTGATTCAAGGATTTGAACAACTCGGAATTGTAAAAACAGCATAAATATAAAGCATATCTACTTGTGCAATATCATTTTATTGACTCTTAAAATTATTTAATATTTTCACAGTTTGGAATAATTCCCACGGAAAAAAAAATTAAAGTTACAGGAACCTTTATATATATCTAAGTGGAGATATATGGCCTATCCTGCAAACAATAAAATTATTCTTAATTGTCTGTATTTAACTGCACTAAAAATAAGCAGTTTCACAGGTTCAGAAACGTGTACAAGGTCAAGTGCAACATTTTAGTCATGAGATGATGCAAAAAGCACGATATGATTTAAACTGTCTGGCTCAGAACCTTCAGATTACCTTTCTTTTACTCTGGACAATATTTTTGCTATGGCAGCTGGATCATAAACTACATATATTTTCCTTTTTAAATGTTATTCTCCATTTACTTGAGTTACTTCATAACTGGTTCTGTATTTGTCTTGTGGAAGGCACATGTCAGCAACATGTGAGAGTTCACACTTGGGAATATTGCGTATATATTTCATGTGCCTATCTAAAATTCCCAACTCCGAAGGTCGCTGTGTTTTTTTCTTGCTTTAAAAATTCACAAATTCTTCTGTAAATACTCCTGCATGCTACTGAGAAACTGGATGGATTTCTACTGTGTGTCCTCTCTATAGAGAATATTTTGAATATTCTTTTGGGCTTCAACTTTTCCTTCAACTAAAGTCAGTATTTTTTAAAAAAGACCTTTTATAGAACAGAACTTCAGAAAATTGGAAATAACTAGATTACCTTTTTTAAAAAAAAATCCATCTTGATTATAGAAAAAAAAGGGCAAAGCTAAAGAAAGACAACTTGCACACCAATTTTGGGTCCAGGCATGTTTTAATTAAAAGGAGTTCAATGTTGCCATGGACTGTAGTGAACAGAAATGCGCCAAACAAACTGACAAATGTTGAGGTTTAAGTTACAGAGTCATTAATAGGTCATTAGGAGTATGTCACTCTTTAGGAACAGACCTGTGCATCTTACCAGGACAGTGGCTCAGGAGACCTCTCTTTCAGAGTGATACAGACAGAGCCAGGCAGGGCATTTCTTCCTGTAAAGGAGAAAAGCTTACAGTGAAAATGAGAGTCTATCTTGAAAAGATAAGACTACATAAATTCTCAAGGACAATTGGGTAACCTGCCTTGCCTAGTGTCTAGAATACCTGAACAAACAATTTGGCATGAGTAGAGACTACATCTACTCCTTTTTAGCCCTTTGTCTTTGAAGAGCTCAGCATATATGTTAGGATCATTTATCACTACTTCCTACAGATAAGCCATTGTTTCACTGCAGTTTTATCTTAATTTACAATATGTTGACTTTAGATTGTTGAGTACTAAACGTCAGAGCTAGAAGAAATAAAAAAAAAAATCATAGGCTAAGATTAAACTGTGGGATTTATTCCCTGATTTTATGTTGTAGAGAGTTAAGAGCAGTGAACAGAAGTGAGTTAACAATAACAAAAAAATCTGTACCATAAAGCATACTTGCTTCTTTTTTACCATTTAAGAACATATCTTCACTTGGTTCATAAAACTAAAGTGGTCCAAGAACCATGTAATATCTAATTAGTGGGAATGGTGGATGTAACTGATTCTTTTTGTTTCTTACTTTCATTAAACTTCAATTCCATGATTAGAATATTAAGATCTGTTCCATAAAATCCTTGGGAGAGGGGAGGCCCCGAAGATACTTTTGAAAGGTCCACAAAAGAAAAGAAGGTTATTATTATTAGCCATCTTAGATTCTCTATATAGGCTGTCATATCTTCAGTGGAAAACTGTCAGTGTGGCAGCTCAAAAAAAGTTGGAAATCAGCATGATATTGGAATCACAGAAGTTTAAGATCGTGAAAAGTCTTAGTGTAGAAACTATTTTTTTCTCATAGTCTCCAAATGTGTTTTAATTTTTAATCGAGCACAATTTCCAGCTGTCATCCTCAGCATTCCTCCATTCTCAGCTGTTGTCTCATAAATGGCTAGAGAATGCTCTTTCACTATTTAGCACTAATTAATTTTGTTAATTAAATGTCACCCTGCTTTTTTCCTTATTAGACTTTTTGTACCAAAACAGTTCCCAGGACATTGCTGCTGAAATCACTAAAGATTAAACAGAAAGGATGCAAATTGAATGTGCAAGCACTAGAGAATTCATTAAATGCATTGTAAGACTTGCAAATGCCTCTTGACAAGTGGGATGGGAACTGTAAGACACTTTCCTCCAAGAGTGATTTAATAGGCTGGCCATTTATGTCAAATGTTTCATTGGTGGACAATAGCATCACAAACTGCTGAACTCAAGAACCAGTGTCAACATGTAATCCTATTCTATAATTTCTCATTGTAGCAATTACATTGTCTGGGAATTTCCCCATATTAATTACAGAAAGACAGTGGATAAACATCTTGTTAATTCTCGTTTCCTTTTTAGATCTAAAGTAGCAAGTGTATATGGGAAGAAAATGAGGCAGATTTTGTCTTTTTCTAATTTATTGGCAGCTCATCTCTCCTTTTTGAAAAAAAAAAAAAAAGAAAAAAGGCTTGGATTGCTTTCTGGGGGCATGCTGATGTGTGTTTGTGGGAGCTGGCAAGCAGCCACATAAAGACATAAAGATGAATACTGCTTTTTGAACCTTTATAGTCTATGGCAGAGCATAATACGTATGTTAATATGCTCTTTTGTAGTGTTGAAGGGTTTCACAATTTTTTTGCTGGCATGATACCCAAGCACAGGCCAATTGTATTGAGTAACACGGAAAGCTGCCAGTGAGGAATGTAGTCCGGGATATTATCAGGAGAAACATGCAATCTTCATTGATTTCTTGACACTATCATTAATAACAAACCCAGGGTTTCCTATAAGTCCCTGAAGTTTTTACTCAGCGTGTCCAGTTAGTTCTTCTGATTGTCATTCATCCTCTCTTTTGGGGGAGTAGGGGGAGAGAGAGAGAATGTACCTGGTTGTGTCTCAGTGGTCTGGTTCTGCTTCATCTTCCTCAGCTGCGTGGGCACAGGGATAGAAAGTGCACAAGGTGGTGACCTTGGAGAAACATGGACTGGGCTTTGTGTAAAGGTTCAGATGATACTAGAATTAAGCCCAGCGTTTCTGTCAGCTTTCAGAGGAATTGGATGGAAGCATCAGTAAAGGATATTTTACTCAATCCCCTTTGCTTCTGTATATGCTTGAAATACCCAGGGATGACCTGGTTCATCAAGGGCGATGAGGCAAGGGGTTACCATGTGTACAAATAAATTAAACTTGTGGTATTTACCTAAATATCGTGTTCAGCCTTCACTAACTACTTCTAGACAGCATCTGGAAATGTTTAGAAAGGGGATATATATGTGATTGGGGTTTATATTAATTAGCTCTCTAAAACATTGTAATTCAACGTAAAGCCTCTGTTTCTCTACAGACTGTCCCCCATCCACACCCCCTTAATAGATCAAGATCTTGTAAGAGGGAAAAAGAAATCTGTCTTGGAAATAAAATAGGAGAGGGACAACCCGTGTTCTATTCCCAGTCAGCATTTAATTTAGATTTGCTACTTAAACTTTCTAAGATTTTAATATGCATGCACAGACACACGGGGTCCTGTGATTGTTAATTCTGTTGTGTTAGTTTATTAGTTAGTTTAGATAGTATATTATTTAATACATTATATATAAGACCTCTCTTAGCTGTCTCTATATGAGCAAAAGGTTCACAGTTACTATTTGGAGAATAGAAACACTGTATTGCCAAAGGAGCAGTGAGAGCATCTGCTAATTACAATGAGAAGCTGAGACAAATAGAAGAGACAATAAGTCTCCAGTAAAGCTGTAATGAAAAATATATATTATAATATAAATTAATTTATATTTTTATATTATGTTGCTCTTAAGTAAAAATCATACTTTTTGGATTATAATGATTTTATCCATAGATTATGGATTCTTTTGTCTGCTGGTGCATATTCAGTTCTTTAACTATTAGCTCTTGAGTATCTGCTGGTCTTTAAGCTGCTTTCATTGCCCACGTGCACATTCATGTAGGACTATCCAAAGCATTCTTTAGAGTTTAGTGAGCTGTTTTGGTAAATGACAGAGGGAGCGCAGGTCGGCCACTGCTAACTAGTTTGTCTCCTTGCCAGGCTGACACAATATGGAATGCATTTGTTTTGCAAGTTTTTACTGACACCTTAGAGGGTCTGAAACTGGAGTCTCCTAAATGTCTAAATTCAGCAAAATCAGTCCCTAATTTTCTTCATATGTTCTTTAAAATTCTTCCCCAGTGAACATCTCTTCCTTTGGTAAAGGACCAAGAATTTCAAGCAGCCTGTAGGCAGATATATATTGAGCTGATCTATTTTGTAAACATTTCAAAGTAATGAATGCCTTCTGAGATTTTTGGACAGATTATCTACAAACATACAAACACAAACTCTTTTCAATACAAGTTGTTTATGGTCTATACTTCAGCCAGTCCTTGAGATGTGACAGTATTATAAGAATTATCAGGAAAGTAGAAAATAATTGGGAAGAGAAGCTTTAAGATGGCAACGTTGCATGAATTAAATACAAGAAAACTGGAAAAGAAAAAAGTTATAGAAGAGATTTTTATAAAGTAATAGTAGCTGTAAGTATATTGGCATCCCTAAAAGAAATGGAGGAAAAAAACCATCCAACTAAATCATAAACCAGCTGGCTAGCGTATACGTATTACTGGATCTCAGTCATGCATAATAATAAGAAAAAAGCTAATATATTGTTCATATCCTAAACTTGTATCTGGCTTAGAGCTACAACATTATTGGGAAATTGCTTAGAACTAAAGAATGGGGACTATTAAGATAATCTTCCTGCACTGCCAAAATTGTACAGTCAATACTATAATAGTAATAATAATAATACCCTTTACGCTTGACATTGACACACTCAGAATATTGAACAACACCGCGTCCAAACAGCTCCCATGTGAAACTAATCCATGAATGCAGGTGTTTCAGATGAACTGGTTTCTAAACACAGGAGAAAATTAGGTTGCCTGTGTGTATGGACAACAGGAGTATTATAACCTGCTCTTGGTAACAGGCTGTCATCAATTACCTCTCTGCTGTAGGGGTCAACGGGGGGGCAGAGAAGTCAAAGCCATCACCGTAGCGAGCAAGATCTAAACCTCTATCATGTCATTGATCCACCCCCAAGTGCCCTTTTCTGCGAGTTCCTCATGGCAAGGTAAATACAGTTATTTTTCTGACTTCTCACTGTTAGATCTCGAACGCAGTCTAACAGGATCGGAGTCAGCATCTCTGGTGCAGTATATGCTGTACCTACGCTACTGACTTATATTCAGCAAGTTTAAGTCAATTGCAATCATGTTCTGACTTAAGTGCTGGGGAGCATTTGGTGCCTTACAGCGTGATGCCGGTCCGAAGAGGGCTGTAACAGGAAATTAACTTGTAGGAACATCATACTGACCGAAAGAGAGAGAGCACAAAACTAAGAGGTAAAGCAAAGCAGGATTGAAGATTAAAGTATAAACATCAGGAGATCATTTTGGAGCTTACTGGAGACTGGCCAAAGTGAAGAAACGTGAAACAGACAATAAAAAAATCGCTGGGGTTGTGGAAAAGGAAGTGGGAAAACATTACACACCTTATGGTGATGTCTGAAAATGCAATCCTGCTGTCTGCAGAGATATGAGGGGGGAAAAAAGGAAACATGAACCCCTTGGGTTGGGACATTCCTCTGCAGCCAAAATTTGGGGGATTTGAGGATCTCATAAATTGAACAGGACACTAAAAAATCATTTTAACAGCTTCTGCAAATGGCAAAATTTTTATTTTTTATATGAAAACTGGGACTTGGCTATAAAACTCCTGTGTCTGAATACAGGACATACTGTGAGGAAAAGGTTAGTGGGTCTAAAAAGATGATAAAAGAAAAATGTGGGGTTAAATAAGAATAGAAAAAAACTTTGCATTGCCAATCAATGATCCATTGATTCTACAGTCACTCTCAGAAAGGTTAAATCTTTCCAAATCCTAGGGACAGAAGTAGTAGAACTCTCACATATATATAACAACTCTATAAATTAATATATCTATATACACAGCACTGTATGACAATGTCTGAATGACATTGAATAGGTGGTTGGCCATTGGTATAAAGATTAGTACGAGAGAGGTAGCTTCAGTCAAAGTGCTGGGTACAGGGTTAGTAAAAAGAGCAATTGCCTCAGCACACGGGAGCTAATTTTGAAACTCCACAGCTGGCAGAACTGGAAAGTCTTGGAGCAGCAGAGAAATTACACAGTAGAAGGAAAACCCATGCAGTTCTGCTTATATTTGGAAGGAATAGATAACATGGATAAAACAGAGAAATGTAGTTATTCTGTATCTGGCCATATTCCTGTTGACACCGTGAGAGCCTTTTAGCTACGCAAGGCCAAAGATTTACAGTGTACTGTTACAGAGGAGTCAGATGCACATTACACTCTGGCCTATGTGCAATACAGGGGGGAAATATCTGCTGGGAGTTACGTGTCAGTATGAGGTTTTGAGTATTTGGCTCTAACATATGAACAACACAGGAGCAGAGAGATTTTGAGCCACTGAGCACTGGCCTTTCTTCTCTTTAAAATCCTCGGTAATTTCAGGATTTTGAGTAATTCCTTGTGAATGATGCCCCATTGACTTCTGTTTCACCTGAGTACATCAAGATTATTGCTAATTTCTGGTGGAATCATTTTTGTGGGATTAATACAATCTAGGTAGTCATGGTAAAGAAATTAAGTTAGCTGGTAACATGATTTGCAATCAGAGATTATTTTCTTTTCTAAGAAATTAAAAGACTTAGTGAAAACCCATTATTTAACAAGAAATTAAAAGTCCAAACCACATATAGAATAATGTGTTCGCTTCAGGCATTTCAGAATTCTGAGCTATAGCTACCTTGTCTGAGTAGCTTTGGGGGACTTTCAAAGTCATGGTTGCTGGAACAAGATCTTGTGCTCCCTTTTTCTGATTTGTATTCAACATTTATACTTGAAAAGCAAGCTAAACTAATATTTTTGAGATAGTTTACAATTTTAGATTATCTACCATTTAAATCTGTAAATTTCTTGTTATGCTGGTGAGATTTTTGTACTGTCTGGTTTCTCAGAGATAAAGGTCCTCTTTTTTCTAATGCTGGCAAACAACCCACTTGCCATAGTTATCATTGCATGACTGTGTCTTGGAATGGAGTTACAAGGAGAAAACACTTGGTGAATTTGGGATTTTTTTCCTATTATTTTATGCTGTCGTGCTGAAAGATTATTTTTCATCCATACCATTAATGTTTCCTCTATTTTGCTTACTTTGGTATACAACATCTATTGCTTCTGCAATGTATGAATATAAGATCATATTGAGTTGAAACCTATATTTAGAAATCTAGTCTCTTAGAGAGAATTCCAGAAATACAACAGAGAAACAAGCACAGCCAGTGTTATTCGTGGTGAAAGCTATTGGTTTGAATTTTTAAACTTATGGAAAAGTAAAACATATTTAGTGGGGTCTGTCTCGAAGACCTAAGAACTAGTTTGCTGCAGCACAGCTCTGTAGGTACAACAGGTAAACTGTGCAATGAGAACAAAAAATAAACTCATGAAAAATGAGACAGTTGAGCTGTGCCATGTTTTATATGGCTTGCAATCCATCATCTTTGGTTTTAACATATTTAGAACAGTTTGGTTAACATTCTTCAGGAGAAGAGGAAAACTGATGCTGACATAACTGCTGACATAACTGCTGGAATATTTACATGTAGAGACAAAAGTAGGGACTAACACAGTTACAGGCTGCAGGCTGATAGTATGTTCTCATGTTCACTCACAAAATTCAGGTCTTTGGTTTCACTTTGTATGTAAGAAAGAAGTCAGCATATGACCTCTAGGATAGGTACATGGTACTTGTGCTTGACATTTTTAAAGAGCTTTTTTCTTTCTTCTTTTTCTCCACTAAGGAAAACAAGAAACAAATACAATATATATATGTACAATTTTGAGCAGGGAAGGGGGAGTTAAGGGAAATGGCATCGCCTGCAGCAAACGGGTACATCATTCAATGTTTCACCACCAGACTCATGTAAGTAATTTCCTAAGCAAAAATAAAAACCCCATCTGTTTTTTCCTACGTAACTAATGCTTCCTAGAGAAGCAGGATTTGGGAGTTCTCTTGTGTTACAATGCTCCCACTGGTGCCCTAGAAACTGAAGGAAGGCCCTTCCTATTGGACTGCATGTAAGAGGAAAGAAGCACAGGCATGTGCCATGCACACCTCTGCTCCGAAGGGCAGCAGGGCAGAACCCAACCTGCCAAGCCACAGGGCAAACAGAATCTATTTCACAAGGAGAAAAGGCAAAAGAAATATTGGCGTAGGAATTTATATGACTCTCAAGCACTGGAATACAAACGTGCTTGTAGCAGCATGAGAATCTACCAGAAATTGACTGGCAGTGGGATGTTTTCAGCTGCCCTTCACTAGGGAGGGAGGAAGGTGAGGATGCTCACTGGGAAGACACACTCTGAGCTCTGTCCCCATCTTGGTGGTATCTTCAGAAGTAGGGTGCCCAGCTCTGCTGCAGGCTGCTCCCACCCTCGGGGTGATTTGTGCCGTGCGGAATTACACGCACACATAAATACAGGCATAGACACACAGAACAGATACAGATTTATCTTTGTAAATATCTAGTCAATCTTTATTCTCTTGTCATTTTCAGTAAAATATTTTTAAACATATTCTGTTACATCGGAATGCTCTGACATGCTCTGGGTGGTCCTGCTTTGGCAGGGGAGTTGGACTAGATGATCTCTATGGTCCCTTCCAACTCCAAAAATTTCAGTGATATTCAGTGATATCCTGTTGCTTTCAGTGAAATCATAATTGCGTAACGAAGTATAATAATTTCTGTAATCACCCAGACTATAATTAATACATGTTTTAATACCGAGCAACAGAAAACCAAGACGACTGTGAGTCGTCAGATGGACTGTGAGTTAGGTATTTTCAAATCATATATTTCAAAATAATGAAACAGTGGAACCATGTGCAAATCATGCTGAGTACCAGCTGAAAAGGCCCAAAGTGTGTTTTCTTGCAGGAGATCTATGAAAAATATCTGTATTAGTGAAAGTAGGATGCAAAGACAGAGAAATGTTTAAGGAATGTTTTTCTTCTTTTTGCAAGTGATTTTAGTTACACTTCTCCTGATTGGTGAATGAAAAAGGAGAGGAAAATTCAGTGTGAAATCCTGGCCTAGTACAATCAGTGTGAGTTTTGCCTTTCATCCCAGTGTGGCCAGTTTTTCTCCCAACATACTTTCCTTGTGAATTTACAGGCCTAATCCTGCACACCTCTTCCACAACACCCGTATGCAAGTACACGAGGCTTCTCAGTTTGCCTTATCCTTTTCCTCCTTTTTTTTTTTTTTTTTTGATGGAACTACACGGGGTAATAAACAAAGATACCTGGGAGAAAATAGAAAGTTGTTCTTTTTTTTTTTTTTTTTTTCTAACACTGAAAATCAATAATAATAAGTCTTGGCTCTTGAAATTTAGTATATAGCACTGACAGTATCTTAGTGGGTTTTCTGTTGAAATCATTAAGCTAAACAACTTCTGCAGAGTCTACTCCTCAGTGTACACTGTTGCATAGAAAGCATCTTCTATTACAAACTTCTGCTCGTGTAAAAAAATTACACCTTTTCAGATTTCACTGCAAAGTCAATCCTCCTTCTGCTGTCCAGTAAAAATTTTATGGCTAGGATTTGTTCTACCTAGGATGGTAATGCTGGGTAGATCTGGGGGACAACAATAGATGTATTTTCTTTCCCACTATCTATTTAAATGAAGTGTTAACTAGTTTATCTAGAGAGAGTTAATAAAAATGAAGAAGTGACAGCACAAGAAATCTAGGCTTAGGGTTAGGATAATACTCATAACGATGAAGAAATAAAGATTTATTTTGAAGGCTTTTTAAAAGTCATCTTTTACACTTATTTGGTGCTTCAGAATCATGTTTCTTCATAGTAGTGATCGTAAGTGAATTCGAATTGTAGCTGTGGTTTAGTTATGATAAAAAGTTTGGTTTGTGATTAAAAACAAAATTTACACGATAAATTTACAGTTTCCAAAGACACTATTATTTTAAACAACATAAATTACAGTGTGTTGGTGTCCACTTTGACAAACCACTGGCAGTGATTATTCATAGGGATCTTTTGTAAGAAAGCATGCAATAGCCATCGCTGGGCTGAAACATACCTTCCCCCCAGAAAGAACACCTCATACATACATACAAAACTGTTCATCATTATCAGAATGATGATTACTGACATAGTTATTCATATATTTTTATAGGCAATCAGTAAGTTGGTTTGGAAACTCTCAAGAATTGAGAGGGTAATGCATGCTCTCATTTCCTCTTGCACCAACAAGGAAGTTCACAACAGCCGTGTGTTTTTCCACAGTGTTTTGCTTTTCCAGTTTTCTGCCAACTCGATTTGCCAAAGAAATGTCAAATGTGCAAACAAAATAAACACAAAACCTTTGACCTAAAGATTCTGTATGCCAATTTCAGTTTTGAGCATACACTTTTTTCCAAATTCTTTTTTAGCAAAACTCTGTATGAAAATATTTTCCATTTTCATTCAGCTCTTACAAGGCCTCTCTATGCTTCTTGTTAGCTCTACTGCAACACTGTCGTGCCAGTCAGAATAAGGTACAAATTCAAAGCACGAGAATAAAGATAATTAATTGTGAACAGTATCCATTCTGGGTAATAAAGAAAATAATAGCTGACAAACTACAAAAAAATCAGAGAAAAAAATATTCCATAAATCAAGGATGTTAATTGTTATTTCCACTACTTGTTAAGATGAAAGATGACACTATGTAGGCATTTTCTCAGCATGATCTCTCATAAACAGATGTCCAATGCCTTGGGTAAACCTGTACAAACTGAGAAGTATCTACTGACTGCATCATTAGTCTTCTTCTGATTTCAAGCCAGGGATCCTGAAGAACAAATTAGTCAACTGATCCTTGCCAAAGTCAAGTTTTATTAAGGAAAAGCATTTGTTGCAGGGGAGAAAGGAATGCTGATTGTATGCTGAACTTTATATAACAAAATCCCAGTGATAAAATATTTTTTAATTTCACATTTGAATAATTATTTGCAAACTTTACATTCTTCTTCCTGTGTCCAATTAATTCTGTGCATTCATTTTTCCTCTAAAAGATGCACTTCGTATATGTTAAAAATACAAATATGCTTGAGGATACAACAGTTGATATTCAAGTAAAATACCACATTTTCCCAGCATCATTATTCACACGTACTCCATTAAGCACTGTTTTCTTGCCTATACCTAATAAAAGAAGTGAAATTAATCCCCAGGTCACCCATATGTGAATTCTCAGCCCTAATGAGCCTGCAGGTAATAGCAGCATCAAACTGACTTGTAATTTCAGCAGGCAATATTGCCTGAAAAGAGACTGATGCAGATTTCTGCATCTTAAAAATGATGTCTTACAAATAATCTCTTATAAATTTATAGAATTAACATGTTCTTCAGTGTATTTGATTTTTACTGAAGCTATTTTTTTACAATATTTTAAAAGCACTATTTAAATATCAGAAAAAAAAGAAAATTGTTTAGGAATATACCTGTCTGAAAAGTGGGGAATGATAGAAGGAAATCAAGAAAAGAATAATGTAGGCTTACATCACACAAAAAAAAATATATGACAGTGAATTATTAGGTCATGGAGAAATACTGCAAAAGACTTAATAGAAGATAGACATTTTCAGCTCTTATCTGTATATTTCTAATACAAATAATATCTAGAAAATTAAATTCAGAAATAATTATGCATTAAAGGATGAGAAGTCTGGATTAGATAAACTCAGCATTTCTTCCTATCTTTACTATCTATAACTCTGTTCTTACTTTGTATGAACACAAACAATGAATTACCAGAAACTAATTATCAAGGAAGTAAGTGGCCTTAGTGAGAAATTTACAGTTATATTGAAAACAGGCTAGTTATTGTTTTATTGTCATTGTTTAGCTTTTTTTTTTTCTGTTATATGAGACAACTTAAAAAAAATTAGGGACTAAAATAAAACACTTTTGAATATAAAAACCCATAAATACTTTCTCCCAGCAGTCCTTATTGCAAAAAATCTGGGTGAATGCAATGCAGTTGCAAAGATGCATGTGACCAAATAAGTCACTTGGATAGACCTGCAGCATCTTTCTACCACTGCTTCAGAAATTAAACTAAATAGGAGCTAGATGTACCTACAGATCTGTGACCTTAATGGCTCTAAAAGGCATTCGGCTGAGTACAGACTGAATAAAACCAGAGTACAAACCCAGGAATGCAGCCCTTAATGAAGAATATCTTCATGACATAGAAGATTAAGGGACTTTTTCCTGCTCCTGGTGAGTTCAATAGGAGTTTGGCCGTTGGCTTCAACCAATGTGGTGCTGCAAGCCCCCAGCTCAGGGCTGAGGGGCACGTTTACTCTGCACAGGCAGTTCAGAGCTGCTTTGCTCATCCCCTGCACTCCCTCCCCAGCCCTCACTCCTCGGGGGCTGCTCTGTGCACCTCTTCCTGTTTCAAAATTAGTGTATTTTCCCACAACACTGATTGCTGAATTCATTGCCTTGCAGTGGAGGTAGCAATACACTAAGCAAATTCAATGTACACAACAGATTTTTTTTTCCTTTTTAAATAATATCCTGAATGACGAAGTCTATTACTCTTGCTTGTGTTATGATAATACATGAGAGGCTTTCTGATTGTTCCAAACAGTAGTTCCTTCCTAAACTCATTGACATTATAAATATTAATGATGCATGTTTAGAAGCAGGTTTGATTAGCAATTTCATTAGCTTTGAGTAGACAGCAGAATAACTAAATATCCACATTTAACTTTATCTCCCAAGGTAGGATAGTTAAAAATAACATTAAAACATCATAATTACAAAAGAGCTTATTAATTGAAAAGAAAAGTATTGGTTGTTTCCATCTCTTCTGCCTATTTCATGTTTCATAGTAACAAATTAATATTAATTGGATAACAAGACCAAATATATTGCTGGAAGCATTTGAAAATTTCAATATGATTTTGAAATTACAATATTTAAATGCAAGGAATCTACAAGTAAAATATGAGAAAGCCCTGTCATCTTAAGTGATTGCTTTACCAGTAGCATTAAAAATAATACAGTTTTTTATAGTCTTCATCACTTCTGGGCATTAATTGCAATGCATCCATTAAATACTGCAGGTGATGTGACTAATCATATAGAAAGATATTTAAAATTATATTAATTGGTACCACATTACTCACTGTTTGACATTAGGATGTCTTTGGTTAGCACCATGAATGTGAAGCAACAATTGGAAGCTCTTATCTACCACCAGTCCCCGGTTGGTGATGTGACACCTACCTCCTATTAGGTCACATTCTCTTCCAAAACCAAGTTGTAAGTGTAGGCATTTTGGATCTAATCTTAACTGAATTTGCAAATCCAATTTGTCTGCAGTAGCTGTAAGTGTGTGTATTGAGGCACTGCAAGTTCTAAAATACAATAACCAGATATACTAGAAGTACAACCTAGCATAAAATGTGTTAAAATTTGTAATCAGAGGAAATGTCAAATAAATGTTTTAAAAGATCTTGAGAATCTGAATGTTTGCTAAATAAAAACCCTACAGTTTATACTGACATTAATGTATAAAAAATATTCACATACAAAGCATTTGTTTAGTATTTTAGTTACTACTGCTGTTATTATGTGCAAGACTTGGATGCTTCATGGTTCTATGTCAATTATATTTTTTAAAGTGTTAGAAAAGAATTATTTCAAATTATGCTGCATATTGCTGGATAATGGAACTGAATCAACAGCACATTTAGATCGAGCTGTGTATTTTACCATGCGGTGTAAATTTAGCAAGTTCAAATTTTATATTATTTTAAGCTCTATTCCCAACCAGAACTGTGCTAGAGGGCCTCTTATGACAATATGACCCTCCCAAGAGTAATGGAAATGTCTGATGCCAATAAACTGCACACAGCAATGCAAGAGAAGCTTGTACATCTAATTTCATATGCAAGTTCTCCCTGCACATGAAAGTACCTGGTTACCATGCCTCTGGGCAGCATAACAAAACTCTCAGTGCAGCATTATGCCAGAAATGACTCTTACAGTAACTTTATTAAATATTTAACCTCAGAAAAACTTGAGAGACATCGCGACCCTCATTTTCCAGGAATTTACACGCACTGTGTGTCAATGTTGATGGCTAGTATGACCAGGCATTTTGTCCCAAATGATAAATCTCCTGGCCTTTTCTGTTACTGAATCATGCTTACTGGGGTGTTTCATTACATGAGAAATGAGTGTGCTGGTTCTGATGCATTCAGCTTAGGGACTTAAACCTCAGTCTGGCTATCACCTTTCCGGGGAGTGTCTTAACTGCAACTCTAGGCATTTAACTGCTTTTCTAGGAGGGGACGTGGTGGATGTTCCTTCTTTGTCTCTTTCTCTCTCTTGTGTATTCTGGAGAAGATTTTTAATATTTTTGAAATAGCAGTATGAAAAACATTAATATTATTTTGTCAGAAAAAGGACATTGACTGTAGCTTATTGATACAGATAGTTGCTTCAGCTTGAGGACTGAGATTTATGGGCATGTTATTTTTCAGCAGTTTTATTATTCACCTTTTTACATTAAATGTAGGTAAGACATAACTAATTATAGTAGGAGTTTCCTCCGTAGATTAAGCACAGTCTCAATTTAGCTATCTCAAATTTCAAAAAGGACTATAGAAGATCTTAGTTTTTGTGTACTTTCACTCTACAACGGGGGAAAAAGGAATAAAAAGTGCAGAAAGATAATTTTAAAACCCCTCAAAATAGAAGATGTTAGGTAGAAGTACCTGGAGGTTATGAGTGTGCAAATCTTGTAAACTCGCCCACGTTCATCCTTATTGCTTACAAAGCTGGGAAGAACATGTGACAGCTGTTTAGAGTCAGGGTGGAAAATGATGAGTCGGGTAGAAAAGAAAAGGAAGTAGTAAAAGACATCTTTTCTCAAAGTACCTACTGAAATGCGTAGGAGTCTGTCATCTGGCACCCATCAGAATATAAACCCTGGCAACAAACACAAATAAATCCCAGAGGGAAGTTAGCAATACTTCAAAGACACCAAAGTAAGTTCACAGTTAGCTAACAGTAGGCAGACCTCAAAAGTTTATCATTATGCAAATATGAAATATATTTTCCGTGAATAAACAATCCAAACACTTAACTCTTTTTCTGCTGCTTCTTAGAATGGTAAATTTTTTGTTAGTGAGTCTTTGATGAAAAAGCTTATGCTAATAAATTTTAGCCTACATGATGCCCATGAACCGTTCATTAACTATTTGTTTTTATAAAGTGTGCTTTGCCATTCAGATCATGTGCTGTTATGTTTGCTTCCCAATTGGACAAGTAAAATATTCAGACAAGAAAAAAAAAACCTCACTACCAAATGCTTAAAAATTTTGTTTTCTGTGAATGTTTAATTCTTCATGAGGGCTGTACAGGTATTAATGTGGGGAAGAACAATTCTTCAACCATTTATGCAAACAGAATCTTAATAGTCCAGATGTTCATGCATAGTAAATAAAAAGCAGCAAAAACATGAATGAATGGAGCAGCTGCTCAGAATGCAGAAAAATGTTTGCAAACACCATTTTGAAGTATGCAATCAGCCCTGTTTCAGAGGCAAAACTTGGATAACCAACAAAAAGTTTGAATAAGCAACTGAACATATCAACAGTATTATCTAGTCTATCCAAACTTTGAAACTCTTCAGCTGAAAAAGAAATTTCCTGTTCTTCTATTATTATTTCTTACTCCCAAATGGATCAAATCCAGAGCAAGAAAAATGCTATCAGGTTTAGGCTGATGTGTCTGTATAAGGACACAGAGCTCTGCACACACAAGTACGTGCCTTTGCTCGTTAATGTGACTGACTGACTTTGTGGTTCTTCAGCTACGTAGGCCCTACATTTCTAATTAATGAACCAGCAGCTGTCAGCAATTAGGTTTAATTGTTGGGCACAAGATCAGGATCTTCCATCCATCCCTCTCTTCTGAAATTCTTAAAAATAAGCTATTTACTGGGTTGATAAATGGGAGGGAATAAACTTTATTGTTTTAATTGCTGTGACTCATCATTTATGACAGGCCTGCCATAGAGCCTGTTCTTGTGCCTCCTCCTGGAAGACATCCTGCCCCAACGAGGCCAGGGACCAACTGTGTGTGTGCAGAGGCACTGCTATGACTGTGCTCATTGTGAAATGGTAGAGTCTCTTCTTCTCCCAAGGCCTTCTTTCCCCAAGAGTAAGTTTGCAAGGAAGATCTGAAACAATGAGCTATTCTTTCTGTCTTTCCAGTTTTACCATTTGTTTCATTTTAGTGTGAGTTTGAGCTAACAAAGAGCAACTGCCCCATTCCATTTCAATGGAATTTTTAGAGACTTTCCCTCTCTAATTCCATTGTCATTGAATTAAACACGTGATAGTCTCCATTTTGAAAATCTTAAGATTTTAGCCTTCACATAGAGTTGCAAACTGAGTGTCATATTGACACCTGGAACTCTCTCATGTTGGGTATGTCTCTTGTTTGCTCGGGGGGCCATGTATGTCTCCTGGTTCCTGTAAAGCTTGCAGAAAGAAGCAGGAAAGCAGAGAGAGCCTAAAGGGCAGGGAAAAGCAGCAAGGAAATGATTGAGAAAAACAAGGCATTTAGCTGGCCTCAGAGGTGAGAGAAGGAAAAAAAAATCTTTCTTAGGGACCCAGAGGGGATTTTCTAGAGCTTGTTGCAGCCTAAAAAGTCAATATAAGATGCTGAATTAAAAACCAAGTATCAAGGACATACCTTGTGAACCACATCTGAAGAAAGAGATTTCTTCAACTCATGGTTTTATCTTAATTTGTCTCACTCTGTTTTTCTCTGGTTTAAAATTATGTGTTGTAAATTGTGCTCTTGTAACACACCGACTGAGAACGTAAAGCCCCTGTTGTGTTTTTGCTGTGTTTACTGTAAAAAGAAGATAGAGCAGGATGTACCCAAAACCTCTGGATAGCCATCTGGTCAATGCTGTCTGTCCCATTTATTCATCAAAATTAACTCAGTGGTGGTTCTAAGCTGAGCACCTGCAAACGGCAGCAGATAATGAATTTCCTCTCTTCAGTTCCTTTACCTCCCATCTGCAGGCTTGTGCTCTGCTGCTATATAAGCAATAGATATTAACAAACTGATGGTACAGAATGAATTAAAATTTGGAAGGAAGCATAAAAAAATAGAAAATAGAGTATTAGATGACTTGTATTATTTTTCATAAATAATGTCTGAAATGCTCCCTTTGCCATCAATTATTTGTTTCAAATTTTAGAAATAACATTAATACAATGAAACAAAAGCCCACTTCTTCATGTATACACACAAAAACTGGTTTCAACCATCAAGTGTGAGGAATTGAAGATATGAGAGGTTAATCTGCTGGAGAAGATCAGTCCAACTGTGTTGACTGCAGAATCTCTAATGAGCAGTATTTTGATTTTTGTTTAAATTCTGTTGCTGATTTAGATTTTGTATTTAATGTACCTTGTCCAAAGTGCAGTGAAGCCAATGCAGAGATCCCATTAAGCTTTAATAAACCCCGATTTAGACCCATAGCAGAATGGACACACTTAGAGACATGGCAAAATTACAACCTTACTGGGCTCCCAAGGTCTAATAGGCCAAGTAACTACCTGTATAAATGCATGGATTTGTCTCAGTAATTGTATACTTTTATCATTTTTAATTCATGTTGTCAGACTAAAATCAGCTCCCGTTGAACCAACAAGCAAAACTCATACTGATGTAGCCTAATTTTATCCTCATGGCTTTTATATTTTATGGAAATACCTCAAGTCTAGAATATCAAGGACATTATTCTATGCAGACATACAAATGTCATCACACTTGCTGTCATTTTTTATTAATTTAAAGACATACAGTCCCATTCCTGTTTTGATTAAGTATGCTTTAAAATTTCCAGCTGTCTCTGGAAAATAAGCTGACTTGCATGCCATTTCTCTCTCTTTTTTTTTTTTATTAGCCTTTGCTACCATTCCAAACTTCCTCTGTCAAAATATCAATATGCAAAATGTTCATTTTGGTGCTATGTTATCTGTAGTTCTCTTAGTGTTAGGTATTCCAGTGGATGCCTCATTTATTTGTAGGGACCTCACATCTATCTTGTTCCTCTTCTCTTTAAAATTTGTCTGACCAGCTTAGAGCCTTTCAGCAGGAGAGGAAAAACAAAAGAACTTCTTACAAACTGTTTTGAAACCATTTCACAACATTATGCTAACGAATGAGTGGACAGGATGGGGATTTATGCTCACAAGAGCAACGGCACCCAGAAGATAGGCAGAATTTCCTGCAACATCTGTGGAGTTTGGGCTTCTGTGTGAATGATTCCGGTGAAATCAGTGAACGAAAGCCACCCCTTCATTATTGACACATGAGCACAAGGCAAGACCTGCTCACTTTGAGAGGCTTCCAAAGGGAGAACATGGGATAGGATTGGGCTCTGCAGCATCAAGGAGAGAGAGGATGGGTCTGGGGTTAAACCATAGAACTAAGAATCAAGAGGTATCAGTTTAATTTCAGAAGCTACTCTAAAAGTTTCCAGATGGAGGTGAAATGCTTAGCAGCAATGTCTTTCATGATTCTACTTTAAACCTCTGTAAGGACAGGCAGATTTGCTAATATTGGAAAGAGCTTATTTAGAGACATTCTCATAGATAATGTAACAGAAGTAGGTTATTAAGTAATATGCTCACAGATGATACGACAGAAGTAGGTTATTAAGTAGTATAAGACTCGTGGTCCCACACAAGGTGAAAGTTTAGATCTGATGTTGCTTATTTGGTCTTTTTTGTGCTTAACCCAGGATCGTCATTTTTGGTGATTGTGCCCTGCATATTTTTAAAAGCAGTTAACACAAAAGGACAAATATAGAGTTTCACTTAAAACAACTTACTCTTTTCAGCTGTTCCCTTTAATTTCATGTTTTCACATCCAATGATTGGCTACTGTTATTAATTAGAAGATGCTGAGTATTGTAACAATGAATGGTCGAAAAACTTGTCATTTTTCAGCTTTCCCTCTTGTTTGAGACCCCACATGCTGTATTTTTAAATGAAAATGAATGATTATAGTATGACCAGTCATAAAGCATTTTTTCCCAGAGTACCATGTCATGAAAGGGCATATGCACAAAGCTAAGTGTCTAAAATGAGATCTTTATAGCCAGCTTAGACACTGAGAACAATGGACTGAAAGTGGTCACTAATGACATTGTTAATGATAGATACCATTACCTTAGAACAGATGTCAAAGTGAAATAGCATTATAGCCTTCAAGATGGACTGCCTTGTCCTTCTCAGTAAATCTATTAAGGTAGCTTGCAAGAGCAAAACAGCGGGGTGTTTCTTTTCTCTCCTTTTTCTGAAATGCAAAACATTACGTGGAATTTTAACTCATTTACCTGCAAAAGGCTCAAGTAAGAGCAAATTTTGTGAGTTAAAAAAGTATGTGGGGGAGTACGTAGAAAAGATTAGACAGAAAAACAGGAAGGTCTTATGTATTTAAAAAAATAATTCTAACTAGACAAAGACAGAATTATAATTAATCTAGACTAAGATTAAGCACTAAAATGTTGTTGGCACAAACTAGGAAGAACAGGAAATTTGTATTGCTGTAGCTGTATCTGAGGACTGCAGAGAAATCTCCTTGGGGATAGGTGATACCATGAAACTGTATTTATTTCTAATCTGGGAGATGTGAATTCCCATGTCTGCTTGCCTACAAATCACTAAGTGTGATTGTATATGTATAGGCATAAATATAGCAATGAAATTCCTTGTTAAGGTAGGGGTACGTGACACTGCAGGAGTGAAAATATTAACAGAGAACAAGACACTCATCACTCTTATTTTATTTCATTATTTCTTTTTAGACTTGTTAATGTGTAAGGTTAAATTGATTTTTAAATTGTAAATTAGATTATGTATATATGTAAACACCCATATGTAAAACCAGTTAAGCATATGAAGGTCAAATAAAAGCGTGTTGAAAGTATCTGAGGACAGTGACAAAAGAAAAAGCTCTGATTTTGTAATTTATTCACTAACTATTCAGTAACAGATCGATGAACATGTGCATCAAATTAAACACATTACTGCCATATGAAATGTACTTTTAAACTACAATAAGTACAGAGTATATGAAGTCATTTCAGATGACTTATTTGGAATATCAGATTGAATATTGGTTGCAAATACTTGTCATAGAAGGCGGTTTTTTTTCTAGACTATTCTCTGTAGGTTTTATCTACTACACTATTCATTTCTATATGTGTTTGTATCTCTGGTTTCATAATGAAAAAAAGAACGGATGTAGTCTTTTGGCTAGAACTGTAGCTTAAATTATCACATCTAGCAGCAAAAATGAGATATCCATCAAGTATATAAAGGAATACATTAACTACTCATGTGTTATTCACCAGTTTTCTCTCGATGATGTTCAGGGCCTCTGGATTATCATCTGCTGTTGTGGCTCTGCAAAGAGCTGTGCAAGGCAGTGAGTGTGGTACCTACATTAAGAGGGTGGCTCAGGCAAAGGTAGATGCTTTTATGCTCTCAGAGTTGTTCAGTCAAATTACATATGCAGTTTTTAATGGGGTTTGAAGCATGTCCTGGAACAGGGGTCATTTGGATTTTGCAGGGGGAGGAATAGTAGAGAAGATAGAATATGGATCATAAAAACTCAGTCCAAAGTTCAGTGAGTGCAACAGGACTGTTTAATTTTCTACTGATTTCTGTGTGCTCTGGATCAAGCTCAGCGAATTGATCTCAAACCAAATTTTGGCATACTCACAACCACGTTTCCTGACACAGACCGGAAATTTGGGTCCAAATTTTGCAGCACTTCTGCCATACAAATCAAGGGAACTTGTTATTACTCTCAGTTCTTTCATATCCTCAGTAATAAAGAGGGAAAGTGCCTCACTTCACATTTTGCTTCATGTACTGTTCTGTTATCTTTGAGGCAGAATTTTTATCATTTTGCTGTTGCACTGAACCTTGCCAAAAGAATCAGCAAAGGAAAGGTAAATTGAAATCTGTCCTTGCACTCAGCAGTGCCTGTTCTGCAACAGCACCAGATCCAGCTGAGGGAACGTGAAGAATTTACACAGACACAGCCTTCTCAGTGAGTGTGTTCTCCCAAGTTCCCAAATTTACTTTCAAGACAAGCAGCACAGTTTGGTGCAGAAGTGGGATCAACAGCATTGGCAGTGTCATGGAGAGAGGTGCTATTTTGTGAAGTGACAACCAGTGTTAAGTCAGTTGAGTATGAGCCTGATGAGCAAATGGAGGGGCAAGACAGTGATTTTCATGGAACCCAGTGGGGTCTGTTTGTTTGAGTCAGGATTTTTAATGAGCGGATTGCTGCAGTGATGGTTATTGTCAGCACCTGTATCAGCTGCTGCTTTTTGGGATTTCAGTTCAAACTGCTGCAGGAAATGGGATTTGGCTTTAGATTCAGGGTTTAAAATTTTTCTTATGTGTTGTGACATTGTACCACGTTTTCAGATCCTCAGCACTGGCAAGGTGACACTAACAGGAATTAGAGTTCATACTGACAGAGGACTTTCGTGGGCTCAAACATGCTTGTGTCTCCCAGACACAGCAAATGATAGAACAGTTGCCAGACTAGCAGCCTCTGTTATGTATTTTCACAAATTAAAATGCAAAAGCAAAACCAAAAATCATTTAAAGGAAAAAGCCTTTGTGCTAGAGAGCAGCAAATCAGCTTCTGGGATCTAAATGTGTGAACCAGCTGAATACTTACCTTCTCCTATAAACAGGAATGTGAACGTGAATAAAAGCAGGGTTTTTCCTCTTGTCATGATCTTGAAAGAGAGACTCAGAGAGAGCAGCACATGTGCCCTGCCTTCAGTTATCCTTTTCCTAATGCTTCTTTCCCTCAAAAACTCTCTCTCTTCTGTTACCAACGCTGAACTTTTCCTCTCTTCCACCTCTGTCTCACTTGTGCTCTGCTTTGAGCAGGTATTCTGAGCATAGGAGTTGTCTAAGGATGGGCTTAGATAACTTCCCTGAGAAGGGATTTCATGAAGTAAGCTTTTTAAGAATGTTGGGGTTATCAGAGATGGGAGGAACTATGCACGAGAAAATATGTATTTGAAGTCCTCAGGATCTGTCTTTTATTACAGTTCCTGGAAGAACTGCTGTATAATTTCTGGCACTCTGTAAATGCTTAGTACAAAATTGGAAATGAGCCTCTTGTTAGCCCACAAATTTCAAGCAGGATTTAAAAAAATTCTCTGATTTTCCTGGCTAAAAATACAAGTAGAGTGACATTAAGTTGATCCAGGTTCTGAGACAATGGTTCTGAGTCAGTTTTATGTCTAATCACCTTTCACAGCTTCACTTTGAGTAAGATGAATTTTCTCTCTTGGCTGTTGAAAATTAAAACAAATGGCTGACATTTGATCTGTTGGAGTACCAGACTACATTTTACTATTCCTATAAAACAGGCTGTCATAATCATGAACGTAATTGCTAACTTCACAACCATCTAAAGAATGGAACCTTACATAGTGTCTTGCACATGATGATAAATCCTGCTCCTTCTAGTAAAGGGCTCTACCATATCGCATCCTCTGGAAGAGGGCCTGTCCTTGCTGAGTTGTTTATTTATGGACCAAAATGTCTTCTCCTCATATTTTATCTCACAGGAAGACAACTTTATCCAACCAATTATATTATTAAAAATTATATGGCAGCCTGAGCTGTTTTTAACAGAAAGAGAACCAAAATACTTGCCTTCTTAGAGAACTGCAGTAAAGTTACAAATAATTTTCTTTTCTCCACATATTCACAAACTTGCATACTTTTATTTGTCTCTGCTAAAGGAAGAAAAAATGAAGATATCACCCTCAAGACTTGGACATTTGAGCTCTTAATAAATAATGAGAAAGTCCAAGGTCAACAAACTTATTTCTGAAGTACTTCTTTTCTTGTTTTCTTTTCCTTAAATGAAGGCATATATTAACAAAGATAGCCCATTTCTGTTCTAAGCTGAAAAGAAAAAGAGGTCTTTCTCTAAGACTCCTTATCCTCTGATCTTTAACCCAAGAATTTTTCTAGGAAGGTAGGTTGTCATTTCACCAGCCTTATTTCTTTTTCCTTATGACCATACTATGTCAGTTTAATTTACCAGATAGATATATTCTAACACCTATTTCTGAGAGATTTCTGAAAGACCAAAAGAGGCCCACAAGTACAAGTAGGTATGACTGAACTTGGATGAAATGTTGAGATTAGTCCTAATTCAGTTTTATCTCTAATATTATACCATCAGTCCTTTAATTCTGAGAACTTAGATTTCCCAAAGTTCTTTATGTGACCCTTTGGATGTATCGGTTCCAACTCTTTGTCTTAGGTAGGTTGGCTTTTCTTAGCTCTACTGAATTTATGCAATAAACTTATTGTCTCTCCAAGATCTCCCAAGATTGTCTCTTCTTTCTCATCAGGTCTAGCAAAACAATCTGTCTTTTATCTGAAACGATATTATTGTAAAATGAGATAAAACAGAACAAAGAAGAACCCTCTGATCTGTGGTGGTCTTCAGATATTGAGCAAGACCAACTCTTTTCTCTAATTGGATAAAAAGCTTTTTTCCTCTTTTTCTCCATTTGGCATTTTAGGCACTTGGTCTTACAAAGATTTATATTCGACAGAAGTGTCAGTAAGAAGCTGTCAGAATTGGGGGATATTGACATTTTTCAGTGAAGCAATGGATGAAAACAGAAGAGATAAAACTGGCACCATAAAAGAAGGTGTATGTACTGTTCACATTGCAGTCGATAGCAGATTTCCTAAGATTTCACTCAAGGGATTTTTAAAAGCATTTGGGTGACCTGGGAGCTGTTATAATGGGGTTTTATGGTGGAACAACATACAAACACATTTTGACGTTTGCAACTTTGACCCAAATTGAAGTATTAACTGGTACAGTACATTGTGATTTCCTCCTCTTGATATCTACGCTCTAACTAGCAAACAATGCAAACACCAGGGGTGGAAGTCTCTAAGATTATTCAAACAAGGCAGGCAGGATGGCCAACTGTAGAAAAGTTTTGTGCTTCCTTATTAACACTTTCTCACTTGTGAGATGCTCTTTTACAACTTTGGGACATGCAGACTCTTCATTGAATTCCTACAAATCCAACTCTAATAGGAGCTGTATTTTGGGTCCTCCCTTATGACCCAGGCTTCCCCGCTGTGGGGAACAATACACCACACACAAACTGCAGAGAAACTTGGACTTAGATGCAGTGTGTTTGTAAATGTGCAATGTGTTCTACTGCAATGTGCAGAAAATTTTATTCCTTTGTATTACTGTTATTAAGAACCTAAATCTTGATGGGTAAACTAAAAGATAAATAGTCATTGTTTTTTTACTATATCCAGTAAATTTATTTTACTGTATCCAGTAAATTTATATAGAATGTGCAAGAAAAATCTCTAGATATATGTTCAAAGACTTCTATCACTGGAGTTTTTCCTTCTCTCTGAAATTTCTGCTTTGTATGTGTATGTCCAAAATTCATCTATATTGCAGTGAGCACAGTTGCATTAGTGATTCTTCCAGTTTCCTTTGCATAGCTGCTGTTCTTTACTATTTTATATTGTCTGACCATGGAGAGCATGGAGAGATTTAGTCAGCTAATTAACTTGAAGAAATGAAATAACAGATAGCATATATAACATTCATGAAAAATAAAGATACCAGGAATGTGCAATATACACATCTTACAGATTTAAGCAGATGTTTTGATTATTATTTTTTGAGTAATTCCTCAGTAACAATAATAATAATAATAATAATAATAATAATAATAATAATGCTCACTTTATTTAGGATGAAAGGCTGTGGGAAGGGTTTTCTTTGAGCGTAATGAGGACATTTCCAGTGACATCTTTTTTCATTTATGAGAGAAGAAATCTTTTTTCTGTCTTATACGTTTGGGTTTTCTTAAAGTCCAGACCATTTATTCCATGGGTTCAATTTCTGGCTTCCAGAGGTGAGAATCATTTTATGTGCTCTAAATATTACCTTTGGCTTTCTTTTGCACTGTATTGAAAATAATATTTGTGTTGGGGAAAATTGTTGTTAAGGGCAGCTCTTTCTCTCTATTTTACCTGTCTTTTTTGGAAACTAATACTTTTGTTGAAGTTTCAGTAATTTGTATATGTACTGTCAGCTTGCTACAAGTTCCAAATGTTCCTTGATTTGCCCCATGCATGTAGGTTGTACAGGAACCAATCCAGAAAATCACTAAAAATAAAGGCGAAATTGATCTTCAGGGTAATTGTACTGCACCAAATACAAGCAAACACAAATGAAGCGAGCAGATATTTCTGTTTTTTTCCAAATTGCAAGTATTATTTTCTTACAAGGGAAAGGAATATTTTAATAGGGTGTCTATAGTGTTCCAAGTCTAAACCAATGGCAGGACACAAACAGCCATAGGGCTGCCAGTGGTAGGTGTGGAAGATTGCTTACCTACCTTTGGACAATTCATAACTGAAAAAGTGGGATATGTACTTGGTATAAACTATATCTAGAGCAATATTCCCACATTGTCATGCATTGTAGTCTTCTTGCTTTTGGCACCTGGTGTATTTTCATGAAAAAAAAAAGTGGTTTTAACTGTGTCCTTCTAGAAAAAGATAAGTAGAATTATTCAGGTGGTCACCTTGCCCGACCTCCTGCTCAAAGCTTTTGATTTGCCTGGTGCTACTCACACCTGATGATTTAGCCTCTCCTCAGTTACCACCTATTTAAATGACCTGAGTGTCTGGGGAGCAGAATTAAGTGATTTCTTCCCCAACTCCCACAAAGTGGTTTTGATTAGGAGACCCTCCTTTCTCTGCTCACATCTCCGTCATGCCTCGCTCTCCCGTGTAAGTGGTAGGCAGAATCTGCCACTCACCGAGTTTAGTGAACTACTAAATTGGGAGCAGTAGCAAATCCCACCATCCCAGTGCAGTTACGAGCTTTTAGTAAATAAATGGAAAACATTTCACATAATTAAATACCATCTTCGGAAACTGGAAAAAAATGCCCCAATTTAGAAAATCATTCAGTAGGGCATCTAAAACATACTGCTTAAATGTATTTTGTAGTGTTTTTGCAGCAGAAGCACACATCTGAATACATTCATGAAAGTTCACAATTAATTAGCCAATGATCTTTCAATCTGTTGTGTTTTTTTCTAGGGTATGTTGTTGCTAACATTGCTTTAATATCTTTATCATATCCAAACTCCACCTGCTCACCTCCCTGCCCCCTCAAAATTCCCATTTAACCAGAGTTCTCATTTTATCAATCACATTTTGTAATAGAAGTCAGCTTTGTGTGTCCCAAGTGGCTGAGCATTTCCATCCTTATATCAAGAATTAAACATCTCCTGAGAAGGAAGAGAGGTCAAGTGCTGTAATAAAACAGATTCCATCAAGAATGTGAAAAAATGCTGCTCTGACCAAAGCTAAATGGAAGTATAGCTGGTTTGAGATGTGATGTGAAAGCGTAATGAGTAAGCACAAGCTATTTCTAGAGTTTATGTCCACTGTGGTTGATTCCTCCTCATTCTTTCTGACACAGTTATTTACTCTGAATCGCACTGAAAACTCTTTATACATACATGATGTATTCAGAAGACCAGGCCCACAGCCAGTTTCAAGCACCATAATTTCACAACACATATCTATGCTTTTTGACTACGTACTTTAAAAACATAATAAACCCTTGGGAATGAAATCTGAATGAGCAATAAGCATACACTAAGTATAAGCAGGCAGATACTGAATAAGGAAATAGTTTCACTGGACTTCTCTGGAGAAAGAAAAGAGACTCTGAGAAATATGTCAGCCTGTCCCTGTAATTCAATAGGTGAAAGATTTAGCACATTAGTGACATTGGAAAATCTCTTTTTGATTTCAGCAGAAATGGTATTTTCCGCTGAAATTTTATACTGGATAGCATACCACAAAATTTTTTCCATTTTATATTTTGAATTAGCAGAGGAATAAAATACAGACACTAGTATTTAGCAGAAATATAATGCTGAATTATTAGCTTGCTGTAATATTTCTTTTTGTCAATAAATCTGGTGATTTTCCTTTTAATGAAAAATTTAGAAACCTGTCCATTTCCTGCTCCCCAAATATTCTAAGATGAAACAGACTGTTGATATTGATTCTAAACAGAACACGTTGTTTGAAGCAAAACTTAATTATGTTTTGAATCCAGTGAAATATAGTGTATTCTCTTTAAAAATATATATTTTATCTCTTTATTCTCATTTCTGATGGAATAATGCTGGCAATCACCATTAAAATCTGACCTTACAGAAATAGTACTTCACATGCAAACTGCAACAACTTTGGCTGAGGAGAGAACAAGCTAATATCACTAATGCTTACATAATAATTAGTTGGTAAAAGAAGTTGACATATAGAATTCTCTATAAATTAATAAATGTCAATTCATCCTTTAATTGTAAAGGAGGCCCATCAGTTATAAAGACTTGAATTTCTGAAAAATTATTTTAAAAACTTTAACTCCTACTGTTTATTAGTAAGACTATGTCTGAAAAAATATTATTTGTCAATAAGTTTTTACTCCTAATCTACTTTTTTTTTAAGATTGCTACTTCTATATAGGCTGAGAGAATTTTGCTTTTTTTTTTACAGTTATATAAACTAATAATATAAAGGATATTATGTATACCTACAAGCCTTGTCTTTGCTATATATCATACAACTACAAAATAAAGACAATTCAGGGCATTACTATAATTGCCATCCACCTTAGCTTTTCAAAAGTACTTGAGGTGATTGTTGAGTATCACTGTGCAACACTGTGTTGTCCTCTCAAAATAGTAGTGATCGATATACCAAGAACTTTTGAAAGTACCCACCAACTTTATGGTCTGTGTAGTGCTCTGCCTACCCACGTTATTAAATAAAAATAAATATTTGGAAGTTCTCTTTTTAGAAGAAGACATATTTCTGTGCATAGGGCTCATCCAAACTACCTTATATGTCTGTGCAAAAGGGAAAATGATCAGTAATATGGATAATTCTCTGTGTTGTGGGTTGAGTTCCCTGAATCAGGCCAGGTAAAGCTTCAGTGTGTATTTTTTCTTGCTGATTATGGGTATCAGTTTCTCCAAACGCTTCATCATTGCTGAAATAAACATTTTCTAGTGAAAAATATTCTCATTTCTTTTCATATCTTTCAACCAACCCACTTTCATCACTATTACTTCTTGCTTTATATGCAAAAAATATTGAATCTGAGATCTCAGTTTTTACTTTTTTGTTCATGAGCATACTAGATGGAACTCCTCAGGAATGATACTTTCACCTTAAAGATGAATCAATTTACATTATTATTAGAAAGAATGCCAAGACAGAAGCAATTTGATTTTCATAATATTTCCATTGATGGAAAGAAAGGAAGGAAGGAAGGAAATTCAACCTTTTGTTTTTTTGACAATTGAAAATAGCAAAAGCATAGTTGTAAAGGGTATATTTTGAGGTTTCTGGGCTGGACAAAATTTGAACAGTAAAATTTAGTAATATAAATTTTCAGTTGTTCTCCACAGGCACACTTACACTTCTGTAACTGATACACTAGTGTCTACTTCAGAGTATATATGTGGTGTTAATTCTAAGTGTGAATAACTATAATAAATCCAAATGAAATTATTGGAGAAAATTAACAACTTTGATTTTTTTTTTTATGAAATTAGAAAAAAAATCCCCTAAGTATCATGTTCTAGTACCTTGAAGTGATTTTTTTTTTTAAAAAGGGGGAGGTTTTGCCTGGTGGTTTGGGTTTTCAGTTTGTTTTTTTGTTTCCCCCAAGTCAAGGCTGGTATATGTCAGAGAACTTACAGTCTTTCCCCCAGATCTGGGGACACCCTCACAAATCATCCTGTCACTGGGCACAAGTGCAGAGTCAAGGCCAGTGCCTTCTCCACAGCCAGGCTTGCTCGTGGCAGCCCCACTAACATTCACAGTGACATCTTTTTTTGGTTTGGTGCACAGATTCTTTGAAATATTTCTGGTGTAAAAATATATAAAAATAAGCCTAAAGCTTTGTTTATACAATTTAAAAAGCAATTCCCTAGAAAAGATGGAAAAATTCTTCAAAAGACTCATGGCATTTGGCTTTCTAGAAAGATTCAGAAAATGCATCCATAAAAGTTTTTTGCCTGTTTATCTTATTCTTAGTTGAAGCCCCTCTTGCCTTGTTACAGCAGTTCCCAGACTGCTTCTAAGACTGAGGAGTCAGCTTGTGCATAATATAAATTCATAGATCTCAAATCACCAAAATCATCAAAAGAGATCAGAAAGGGACAATGTGGCCAAGTGACTTGTTGAAGGCCAGCAAACCAACGGTAGGTTCATGACTTTAAATCCATATTTCCCACGTTGTGTCAAAGCACATGACACAAGGACTGGATATGCGATAGAGACAAATGAGACAATTACAGAGATCTCACTATGGATTTGCCTTCGCAAAACTGCCATTAAAGAGGAAAGTAAGATACATGCTAGAGATGACTTTACATTGTCTTACCTCCAAGTTGCTCATGTGGATTATACTTTCTGAAATAGTTGAAAAAAATCTTGAAATTAAGGCTCTGCAAAGTATACTATTATATGAAGGTTTGGGAGCGGTGTGGGAGCCTCTCACCACAGCTGTGTGATGTGAACAAGGGCTTGGGGAGAAAGGCAGCATATACAGATCACAAGTTCTCTGAATTTGCACACACATGAATACTCAGTGTCACAACCGCTCCTCTCCATTTACTTCTCATTCCATAGAGATTTGCCCCTATGGACAAATCTCTCAATTGCAACCTACCACAAAAAAGTCTTCTGCAGGGTTGACTCTGTTTTTGTACCTCTGTAGCTCAAGTGCCCACAGCAATTGTGAGGGCACGTGGGGTAGGACCTTCAGGGGCACAGGCAGTAATTGTGTGCGTGCATCTGTGTTGGTTGACTGTGTTGGTCGACTGTTGGCTGAACCTGAGCCAGCAGTGTGCCCAGGTGGCCAAGAAGGCCAACAGCATCCTGGCCTGTATCAG
>BJBW01011299.1:0-70728 GCA_004320125.1 Scolopax mira | reverse complement strand
GGGAGATTTAGATTAGATATTAGGAAGAATTATTTTACTGAAAGAGTGGTCAGGCACTGGAACTGCCTGCCCAGGGAGGTGGTGGAGTCACCATCCCTGGAGGTATTTAAGAAACGTGTAGACATGGCTCTTCAGGGCATGCTCTAGTGCCCAAGATTATTGGTTTGTGGTGGGGTGTTGGTGTGGGGTTGTGGGTGTGGGGTTTAGTTGGTGGGTGCTTTTTTTGCATGTGGTTTTTTTGGGTTTTCTGGGTCTGGGGGTTTTTTTTGAGTTTTTTATTTGTCTGTTTGGTTTTGTTTTGTTTTTTTAATGTGGTTGGACTCGATTATCTCGAAGGTCCCTTCCAACCACTAAGTTTCTGTGATTCTGTGATTCTGAATCGCTCCTTCTCCCCCCCTTCCCCACCCCAGCCTCCCCTCCCAGGAATAACAGCTCATTGGTTGTTGAGTTGAAAAGCTAATGAATTGTGGGCTGAAATGTAAGCAGGAGTCTTATTCTCCCAGCACCCAGGTGGGACCATTTGGAAAAGTAAATCCTAATTTCAGAGATGAAACCTGTTCTGGTTTCTCCTTAAAATCATGAATCCTGACAACATATGACAAGTGTGTCTTATTTGTAAAGGAAGGAAATGACAACAAAACTACCAGCAACCCCCAAACAGCCAGTGGAAAAGTTACAACCAGCCAGCTCTCCAGAGGAAAAGTTACAACTAGATCAGATTAACTGGGACTACTTTGCCAGCCTTTGTATTGTATTATAGGATGCAAGGCAAAATTGTGCCTTCATGTTCATACAGTTATGTGGCCTCATGACCCATTTCAGAATTTAAACATTTGCAGGAGCTTGCAGAGTCTTCATCCTCTGCAAAAATTGCATTTACTCTAATAAGTCAGTGTTGATGTCCTTGTGGACATATAGAAGTGCAATATGATTGAGGAGAACTTTTCCCATGGCACATTTATGACAGAATTTCAGTCCCATTGTGGCACTGAAAGATCACTCAGTTTTTGCAGATGACTCAGGAATAACCAGCACGAGGTGTGACTATTTGAGGTGTTCTCTGAAAAATATCCAGGTCTTGGATGCATTCAGCAGCAAGTGATGCTGGCCTATAGCACAGGAACAGATTAGTTTGCATTTTTAATTCATATTCTGAAACATCTATCCTCCCCAGAGCCACACATGAGCTTCATAGGGTATCACCAAATTGTCTTTGAAAGGAAAGTTCTCAGTACAGGAGTGTAAAGATTAAGTCCATTGAAAAGTGCTGTGCAATAAGTTAGCCCAGCAAACACAGCTAGCTACTTTGGACTGTAAATTAATCTAAAATTTCATATGGAATGATATGAGCCCTTAAAATTCAGTAAATTACTTATCTGGCAAATCTTTTATTAAATACACAGAATTTACTACACAGATCCCTCCTTCTGCTGCCTCTTCTTGATTATGACTTAAAGTGGGATTGCCCTGCCTGTAATGTCTGGGATTCTTTCCCAGCTGTGGTCTAGGACTTGTATTCAGTTTTCCTTTGTAGCACTTGGCAATTGATGTCACTGGCATTGGTGAAGCCTCACTGTATAATTTTTGTTCTGTATTGCCCATGCACCATGTTTGAGCTGATTTCCTGACCCACCATGGCATCCTGTGCTCCCCTGACGTGGGCCATACGGCTGCTTCTGCCCACCCACACGCAGCAGAGGTCCCAAACTCGCCCTGCATGATCTGTCTGGTGGGGAGCGTGGAGCTGCGGGACAGCAGGTATGTTCCTGAAAATCTCTGCTTACAGTAGTAAAAGGAACAGTCTAATAAGGGGAATAATAGTCACAATTATCACCTAAGTGTTTTGACATGTGTTCATAAAACTCCTTAAGAACATACATGGAATGCATTATTTGTTTTAATGAAATTCTGTCTAACCTAGATTGTTACGCACTCTTCCATCTCTGATTTCTGTGAAGCGCCAACTCAGAATATGTTTTAATAATGAGCCTGAAGAGCTTCTTGGGATTTGCAGAAATAAGCTTCTGTCAGCACATTTGGGTTTTGAGAGAGAGATATTACTGGAGTGGAAGAAAATTTGGAGTATGGGTTTTGTCGGCAGAGTGGAGATCTCCCAATGAGATCCTTGTATATATATATATATTTTTTTTTTTGCAGTGAATAACTGCAAATAAGAAGTTTATCTGATCTGCACTTCAAGTAAGGGGCATGGTATGGGTGGAAGAAAGAAAATAGAGAAGTCATTCTGAATTCTTTGAATCCCCTTGCCTTTGGGACAGAGCAGTGTCTGTATCTCTCTGCTATAGTTTTTGAGCCCTCTAAACTGCAGTGAGTGAGCAAGTGTGATAAATACCTCTGTAGCTTGGTTGCCACAGTGGTCTGCAGACTTTTATCTACAAAAGAACTCCTGCTGTAACAAAAGCAGTGTGCTGTGGTCAAGCACACCAAGTGATCCCTCTATCCAGTACCATGGGTGATGAGTATCTGGCTGTGCTGGAGAAATCCTGAGCAGAAAAAGTGTGTGCTCCCTCTTTTGCCAGGGGAGTGATGCAGAGAGATAAGGCCAGGGCATCTGGTCCCTGAAAAAAAAAATGTCACCTTGTTGAGCAGGATTTAAATCAACGTGAAGTTTAAATTCCAGCTCTGATTCAGATATTTATAAACCTGACATCTGCATTTCTGTAGAACGAACAGTTAACAGGTTGACTAATAGCCAAATTGCTGCAGGAAATGCAGAGGAAGAACATTTGGAGGTCAGATAATATTTAATCAAGAAACTTTTCAGCACATCTTTGATGTTTGTATTAATTTTATCTTTTCCCCAATTCATAAATAACATCTATCTGGAGAAATTTAGATGCATTTAGTTACATTTTATTAAGCAGGAAATAATCCACTGGTCACACATTTTTAGGAAACCATATTTGGCTTTATCTTTTCTTCCCATGGAGACTAGAATACATACATAGGAAAATCTCCTTGCAGTTAGGTCTCAGCTACAACCACAGATTTTTCTTGTATTACTCTCTTGTCAGATCACCTGAGAATAAACCCAAACACCAATAGAATTTTCTGTTTACCCTGGATGTTTTGAAATACCATGGCTCTCAGGAATTACTTTGTTGTTTTATTTAAAGGGTATGTACTACAATTGATTCCATTGCATCATGACATTTACAAAAGTGCTTTTTGCAAGAAAGCTACTAATATAGGTGAGAAAAGAATGCATTCGTAATTTAAGGGAATTCTTGCATTTCTATGGTAAATTATGCGTGTGTTTAAGAAGTTAGCATTCTGAAGGCACAGGGGAGAGGTGAGGTCCTGTGGTGGCACAGGACCCGTGGTGGGTGTGTGGTCAGGCTCATCACTTTCCCTGTGGGACAGGTCAGCACATGCTGATCTGCACAGGTCCTAGAGTCACAGGTCCTGCTGTCACCCCTCCTCAGTGGTGGCTTAGGTTAATGCCGTCCCTCACCCCAGAATTCCCCATGAGGCCATGTCTGCCACATGCACAGTGGGAGGTCTCTGAAAATCCTCCAAGCAGAGTACATAGGGAAGCACCCGCTGCTATGACATAGGTTGACTTTGAGTTCTTCTGCTATGTGTTACAGGATGTCACATGAGGGTGAACCAATGTTTTGTAGCTCTCACTGGAATTACTGTGTGAAATGATGATGTGATGTACTATCACAAGTGAATTTATAAGTTTTTCCATCCTATGTAATTGTTCATTGAATACCTTGCTAATATGTTCACAATGAAAAAAAGTAGGAATGGACACAGCTGTTCAGATCTACTAAAATGTAACTGCTTTTATTTATTTTTCACATTTCTTTTTAAGCACATGGGGCAGTTATTTGATGGCACAACATGCATAAATCTGAACCTGTAAATTATAAAATTAAACAGATAATACCTCCTTCTTTTACAACTAAGTAGGACTTGACTTCTGAAAGGTGTCCAAGTACTTCATGGCAGTTTAGAAGCTGTGATAATTCTGAAAAGAAATCTGAATAGGGTTTTTTTTTAATATATGACATTTATACAAGATATTTGCCTCTTCATAACTGATAGCAGAGAAAAGAGAGAAGAAAATCCATATTTTTAGTATATATTATAGAAATGTCACTTAGAAATCCATAGCTAAGTTTGAACTGAACTACATTTAAAAGAGGAATGATGCAAAATGTAATTATTGCAAATTAAAGGTAGTTTTCAGATAGATTCCTAAAGTATTTTGCCATCCACTATTATAGTTTCTGTTTTCATTAACTGTAAGTTCAGCTGCAAGTTCAAAATAGCAGGCCTTTTAAAAATTCCTATCTTGTAAAAACCTTGTGCAGACTATATTGGGAAACTTTGAAAGATGAATGACTTTTAAAAATAATTTCACAGTGTGTCTACTTTATCAGGAGCTGAGCAATACTCTCCTACTAAAGACTTGTAAAAATATCTGCCCTTTGCTTCAGAGCAGTGAAGACACAGTTGACATTTTAGATGGACTTCTCTGTCCCTGCTTCTTTGTGGCACTTCTTGCAGTATGGCAAGATTAGTTAGCTTTAAAGACAGTGCACATTTCCAAACTGTTTGAAATACTAATGAAATATTTTAATTAAAAATAAACAGTCCTACATAAGTGCTTTCTTTAGGTTAATACAGCAGTATGTTATACTTTTTTTTTTTACACACAACGTGCTTTAAATACAGAATACTAAGCTAGGTCTCAAGACAACTACTTTAAGCTATGGGAATGTACAGTTTGGGGGACCCAAACAAGTTTAACTTTGCCCTGCAGAATCACTGCATTACCTGCAGTACTTTTTATTGATGTAGGCTACATGTACATTAATAAATAGTAAGTTACAATAGGAATGAATCTGAAGAGTTAAATAGTTGGTGCAGAGATCCACACTGTGTGCATTTTGGGGATTTTCCTTCAGGCCAGCTCCAGCCTGGTGCAACAGTCTAGAAGTCTTGGTGGCTGGAGAACAGTAGATAGGTTTATGAAAAAACCCAGCCTGTATACAAACCCAACCATCTTTTGGTACAAAACAAAGAAAATTGGGTCAGCCAGGAGGAATTCTCCTGAGGAGTCCTCCTCCTCAGGAGACAGCATGATAGATGCAGTACATTATGTATATAGTACACTGCTACAGAGGTTGATCCTTTCCCTCATCTAGATACATTTGGTTGATGTAAAAGACTTAATACTAGAATAACACCATCTATCCAATGTCACTCAGAGTATCTCATAAAGATGTTGCATTTCATAGGTGGAAAAATAAAGAAGTGACTCGGTCAAGATCACCTAGAACAAGCTAATTGGGAAAGTTGCTTACATAACCCTGTACAAATCAAAACCACATAAAAACTTAATAATTCAGAGAAGTCTAATTTGCTATGATGTTGTTTGAATGATGTGTCTGAACAAACTTAAATATATGTATAAGTGATTTCTGGAGTCAGAGCCAGTTACTGTTAAGTGCATATAATACTTTACATTTACCAATACATAACAAGCAGTTCTCTTTGGGAAAACTGCTCTGTAAAATTTAAATATAAGTGGGTTTTTTTTCTGACCTCATCCACTGAGGCATATTTTACATTTGTTTTTTTAAAGCGATAGGTTGTTTGACTGTATTCTCTTTTAGTTTTCCCAAATGATAATTCCCTCCTTCCACCTGGCTCTAAGAGTCATTAGCGGGTGACAGCTATCTGAGGCAGCCATACAAGTCTTCTGTCCTGTCTGTTTGAACTGCCATGTTTCAGATGTGTTATCAAGACATTGCTATTGTGCAGATACAGATTAGTTCTTGAGACTGATTTTTCTGCTTCACCAGTTCTTTTGTAGCTGCCAGAACTAATTGCTTACATTACATTACCAATCAGTGCCTCTATCACTCCTTGGATGATGCCATCCATTGGAATACAGCTGCATACTTAAGTGTACTTTTTAACTACTTCTTACTATTCCTGCCTATGTTTACAGCTGACAGAATTGTCCCTGATTTTAATCTAACCTCCACTACTTCCAGAAATTGTATACTGATTCAGAAATGGTTACTGATTCACTTGCCTTTCCTACCTCTAAAATTTTCTGTGTTATCAATCAGTTAATGGGAGTTAGAGAGCTATCTATAAATTTTGTATAAACAATATTTCCTTTCTGAGATTAGGTGAAGTTGCTCAGTAGCAACATTGTAGTGTCCAGTGATATTTAGAAAACTTAAAACTTAAGAAAAGCAGAATGAAAACTTGGAAATATGTCAAAGCCTATACTGCCTACATAATAAAAGGCTTTTCTGTTATGTCCCAGCTGTATTGCCTTTTCAGTCCAAGACATAAAGCATATCACTTTAGTGGATATTGTGTTTTTGACACTGTCAATATAAGTTGCTGGGTGATGCCTGCACACATTCAATTACTTATGTTAATGTTAGCTAAATCTTTCCTTATAATTCAAGAGAAATATTTTGCATGATACTTACCATTCCTACTTAATATGTATTTGGAAGAAAAATTATAGTCTTTCTGAGCAGAAGGAAATTAATGTATCTACATGTATGTATTTGCAATTCAGAAAAAACAATCCAATATTTTAATATCTCTTTTTAGATTTACAGTGCTGTTCAGAACCATGAAGAACTTTGTTTTTATCTGTTCTTTTTGTCACTGGTACATCAATCTGTTTTAATGTTAAAGATTAATTATTAATAAATAGTTATTAATAATTCTAATAATAGTAGCCATGATACGCTTTGACACAACATAAATAAAAAAATTCTGTAAATGGCATGAGAATAAGATCATGCTACATTTGGTGACTAGAGATTTACTGCAAGTTTTAAAGCCTGCATATTCAAATCCAAAGTACTGAAGTGTAATTGATGTGAAGATTTGTTCAGCATTTGTAATCGCTATTTGAATAGCACTCATTTTTTGGGGGATAACAATTTTGATGCCAAGCAGAAAATTTTTAGTAGCTTTTAAGTGCGAAATATGTCTTTTGTTCATAATCCCAGGTTTCATCATTGCACATTGTGTGAACATCATTTGACCTTTTATTTTGAAGAAAGAACACCACTGGTCTACATACTATCCAATATTTCTTAAAGAACGTTAAATGAGGCACTCAGAATAATTTGCTCTAGCATTGGATATTTCAAAAGACATGATGCAGACTAATAAGTGACTTGGGACTCACAACTGAAGACATTTCACTGCCTTACATGGTATCCATCTGAATTATGCTTACATGCGCACATTTGTTACAGGGAACTGAGTTTGTTCTTGAGTAAGGATGGAGATCAAAGTGACAATTATGCACAACCCGCATGCCTTTATTCTGGTGATACTCAATTCCAAACGCTTTTAACTGTCTTCATCATTCCTTCAGCTTATATGCACTTATATTTTTTCTTTACTGGTTGCTAATATGTGGAACTTGATACTTTTCCCAATTAATATTACACTTCTCTAACTTTAACAATTTTTTACCTGTTACTTAGCAGCCAGGTGAGGCACATGCTACACCTCTCCCAATGCTCTCCTGACCCAATCTAAATCTCTGTTTGTAGGAGGAGTGTTTCCAAATCTGCACACAAGGACATACAACTGTAAACAGGGTCTAACACAGATGGTGGATTTCCCAACTTTATCCCTACCACCGAAGATACAGGGCAAAGTCAGAGGAGGAGAGAGGTTAAGCACAAGAAAGGCTGCTGAAGTCATGAACCAAAATAAGCATCAAAACTAAGTTGTACTGTGATTTCCTACAGACTACATCAGCTCTCAGATCATTGCAGCTATTTCCTTCTGGGAGGTGGGGAGTAGAATTTGTTCCAGAATTAGATTTCTCAAAGGGAAAAAGGAGTGGGGAGAAACACAAACCTCTGTGGTTATATTGGATGCTGATTTAATTTACATTTGTGGTGATTGGATTGCAGTAATTTCCTTGGGGAGCAGCTCCTGAGATAGTAATTTCAAAAGAGAAGCTTAATGATGGCAAACTGAGAACTTTCTGCAACAGGATGGCCCACAGAAGAAAATGTCTTTTTAAAGCCATAAGGATTCAGCCAAATTTAATAGGAATTTAAAGAAAAAGAAGGCATGGAGAGACTGTCTTGCAGGCAAAGCTAGTTCATTTGTGCGAAAACTCTGTGATGGTAAAATTGTTTGCTGTAAAATTATCTTCCAGGAAATTACATTCCATATTCTTTAAAAAAGATCCGTGGGAAATTTGGAGCTGAGAGTTTCTTTTCAGTGATCTGTGTCAAGTATTAAAAATCTAGGCACTCATAAAGCATAAATGGACAGGGTTTGCTCAGAAATCACACAATATGCCTAGGAAGAAAACAAGTCCCAATTATGTTTTTTATTTCTTTTGTCCCACTTTTGTGCCAATGTTGTCACCTGTCACCCTACAAAGGAGGATTATAAATCCTCCTCTGGAGGGCTTCAATCTAGTCTGACATGGCCTATCTCAGCAGTTATTAGATACTTTTGCGAATAACAAAGGAATGAAAAGCTGGAAGTAATAAGAGTTCTGATGAATGCTAGGACGATCAAAGAATCAAGCCAAACCAAACAAGGAAACACTTTATTTTCTGTCTCAAAGAGGGGTATATTACAGTGGGTTTGGATCAGATTCCTGGTATATTTGGGGTGCCTTTTCTGGTTGGACAATAGAGCTGCAAAGTCTGCCTGATCCAAATCCCAATGTAGTAATGATTCTGGCTGTGTTTCAAAATCACCTTTGGTGTCTCTATTAATTAGTTGACAGGGCTGTCATGCTGCCTTAGCTATGATCCATTTGTTAAAATCACTTTCATGCTAAAAATAGTCTCTTCTTGTTAGCCCTGGCTTTGATAGGACAACTTTAACTTGATTTGCAATGCTCTATGAATAGACAGAAATGAGCTACTGTGACAATACTTGATAGGCTGGTATAAAGTAAAGGCCAGATGTACTGATAGCAAGGAAGGTAGGGGAAATGCTTTGTGTTGCACAAGAGAAAACACCCAGGGAGACCTTACTTCATCTCTTCTTATCTGCTTGCGTCTTTTACATCCAATGCAGAATGATTGCTATGAACCCATGTTAAATCTTGTGGAGCTCTTAAATTCAAAATATATGTCTAATTCAGTCTGTATAAAAGGTAAAACATTTCCATTACATTTAGTAAGTGCTAGCTCATTCCCTGTTTCTTGGAGTCCATTCCAGAAGGATTGCTGTGGATCAGTCTTCACGATGGCCAATTGCCTCCTCACCCTGGCTGGCCAGATGTCCGGTATTGGCAGCCGGGCAGATCAATAAGAAACACATCACATCAAGATAGATGAGGTGGCAGGCATCTGCTGTGTATACAGTTTTTACAAGCCATGGAGCCATGTTTCATATTCTCCTTAGAACTGCTCTCAATTGTTGATCAATTCCTTCACACCCTTTAGTTAACATTTTTACGAATACAAGAGCAGAAAAGAGAAGAAAATTTGTTTTTCCTTTGTTTATCTGTACACCCAGACACAATGACCTCCTGATCCCAGCAACCTTTTGTAAAACGCTTCCACTAGTAGAGTCATCCCTACCTGCTAATACAATCACTCCTTCTTTTCCTCTTTGAATCTCTTCTTTTGGCCCCTGTCTTACCCATTTTCTCCATCTTGAAAATTTGATCTTCAGTTTCAAGAGCTTCCCTACTAGTCACTGCTGCTGGCATATGACAAAGACAAGTGCTGCCAAGGTGCCTGCCTGCTGTGTTCTTGCCTTTTCCCCGTATAAGGGAACTAAACTATGGGAACTAAACTACAGGAATTTTTGTTTAAGATTTGCACACCTAGCAGAAGCCAAGAGATCTGCAAAGCAAGTTTTACTTCCTTTGAATATGGACTGCATGCTGATTCCTGGACTTTTTTTATGTATTTAATTAGAAGATTAAAAATAAGAATTTCTGGTTAATCAAAACTATAAGGTACACAAATAAACAGTTTTACTTCAATGATAGCTATTTAAAAATGACACATGATGTTTACTTAAAATTCAAAATGTGAAAAGAAATCCCTTTTCTTTCTTCCAGATCTTTTTTTGAATAAAGATTTCATTAAAAAAAAAAAAAAGTGGACCTATGAAATATTTCTGTGCTGTTTAATTAGTTCTTTTCAAACTCATACCTGAAAGTAAAACAATTAAAAATCTTCATGTATAAAATTTCCTAGAACACTGTGTTATACCAGCCACTTTTGTGTGAGACCTTATGGGTTCATAGGCTTACAGAGCAGAAGCGTGAATGTCCAGGCAGGACTGTCATCCAGAACCGGGGTTTCTTCAGATCATTGCTTCTTGTATGCCCTAAAAAAATCCAAGCTGATTTTTCTTTTATGAAAATAAGGAAGAATTACTGTAGAAGCTACTGGCTATTAGCACAGAGAAGCTTATTTAACTAATGAAGATAATTTCAAGGCTTTAAAGTTTTCAGAAATACATTTAAGCCCTTTGGTAACTAGGATAATGCAAGGACAAATGCCATCCTCCTCCCTTCCAGCCTGCATTGTGGCAGCAATTCTCAGCCAAGACAGTGTGGCAAACCAGCAGCCTCCCTCACACACAGCACATTTGTATTAGTAAGGGGATCAGGCCACCATAGCTCTTTTGCTTCTGCAGTTCAGAGTCTGAGTCATGCTGATTTTTAGGTCAACTGATTTTGAGCACCAGCTGCACTGGTACAGACTGAGAAGAAAACTGGGGTCTACAGCACTATTCTCTCATCATTTGACCCAGGATCTGACTAAACCATAGCATACAGATCACAGCTGTATGTGGTTCACAAACCTGTAAGAAACATTAATGGTTTGGTTTGCAACGCGATCAGATTCTTTCTTAAGTGCTGCTATTTTACACTGCTTCACTGTTACAAAGATAAAGGCAAAGACAAGCTTAACTGGGCAATTTGGTAGCTCTCTTGAGGGAACCTTCTGATGGCATAAGGCAGGTAGGATTGCATCACCTTGCCCTAGATAGTGGGATTTCCAACATAACCAAGATGTCCAGGAACACCAAATATAAGACTAGAGTTTTAATAGATTTATCCTCTAGATCAGCTTTCTGGAGGATCAGCCAAATGCAAAAGCCATGAACTAATGCAAAACTGCAACTGAAGTAAGCCCAGAGATCTGACTCACCATTTTGTTATTGCTTGCATGAACAAAGACATTTGGAGAGATCACAGTGATGATATTTTCTCTGTTACTTTTGTGATGGCTAGGAAACTACTGACACTTGGATGTGAGAAAAGACAAGTAAAAAAAGGGATGGAAAGAGTAAACATTAAAGAAGTGGAACAATGCACTGCTCTATTTTAGTGTAGATTTCTCCAGATTCTTTCCAGCTTTCCCCATACATGCATGATGTCCTTGAAAGAGTGCTGTCAGTTGAACCTTGCTGTTGTATTGAATTTTTACTAGGAGTACTACAACATTGTCTTCATTAATCTCACTTTTGAAACATATTTGGCATTAGGAATTACCTAGCTTCAACATACATATCATGGAACTCATATATCTAATTTAAAGGAGTTATTTCATCAAAGCTTTATTTGTCCACCTAGATGGTGTGATCCATCTAGGCTGTTTGATAGCAATGCTTAACAATTTAAAAAACGTGGTTATAAAGAAGAAAAAAACCACGCTATCAATTTCTCTTTGTGATCCTGCTGTCTTTTAAGCTCTTGCTGTCACTTAAAAATCTTAAGATGGAGGTGTGACCCTTACTAATACATTCCCATACGTGTCTAACACTTCTGCTTAACAGCCCCAGACGTCCTCATGCACAGCCATCCCTGGAAGTGTAGATTTATTCTCTTATGAAATCTTAGAAAAAGGTGTAAACTGAAGTGTAAATAGTATTCATCTCACCAAATCAATTGGAATGTGACTGCTGCTTTTAAGGCGGATCACAGATTAGGGGAAAGTGAAAAATTTCTAACTAATGCTAAGACTGGGTAAGGGAATGCTAAAGTACACAGACCCCATGTTAGCAGAAAATTATTTTGCCTCAGCTTTTCAGTTGTGCGGTGGTTATTATTTGAAGAATATAAGACTTGGCTATGAGCAAGAATATTTCGTATTATAGATGCAAAATGTGTTATTTTATGACCCTGTTGCTTTTTATTACTAATCAATTGTCATACATATAAAGGAAAGCCATTTGGCGAGAGAAGAGCCAGAAACATAAACACTAAAATGAGAAACTGACGCTGACAGCTCAGAGATAATTTTCTGACATGGAGGAGAATGAAGCAGTGGTATCTCTTTTGCCACAGTGTCCTATCAGACCTTGAATTTATTTTCAGATGGTTGCAGAGCATCTCTCTAGCTGTCAACACATCAAGCCTCTTCCAGAGCCCATTGATGTCAATATGAGCCTTTTCATTCACTGCACTCAGCTTTGATCATACCCTTGAAAAGTTCAAACCCCATAATTGCATTTGGGAGCTTTTTATGTATAGGGTTGGATCACTTCTATTCCATGTGTAATAATGCTGTGTTACAGAGATTTAGCTAGCTGTGAAACATATATGATATTATAGGGAGGGTCAATATCAAAACATTTGGTAGCAATTGAAGTCTATGCTCAGCCCACACAAAGTTTCTTGAATTTTTGTCATCATTCATGATACAATATTAAATATCTTCCTGTAAATTGTCATTCTAGAATGATGTGCCACTGAGTAAAAATGATCTCACTGCAAAAATCTGTTAATTGGCAATTTGCAATAGAAAATCTGAATCTTCTGTGACCCCATCTGAATTATCTACTGTAAGGAGATGAATCCTACATTGCAGACATTTTCAGCTGAATGGGAAATAGGACAGTATTTATAGAAACTAAACCTTCCTTTGTGGTACTGAAAGTTTTTCTTCTATATGAAGATGCTTTGTCATTTCATTTTTGAAAATGGAATTTCCAAGTTGATGAATGTCAGAAACCCAGGCAATTGCAAGTAAATCTGTGGAAAATTCAGAAGTCCAAAGCAATTTCTATGGAAGTTAGAACATGACTTCAGGTAGTTCTAAAAATGTAAAAAAGAATAAAAATCATCTGTATAGCAAGTCAGGTTATCCTCACAAACAAGATACATTCCATAATTTTATTAAGGAGATGTATGACATATTTTTACTGGAATATCTGCTCTCCTGACCTTTATTTTACACAAATAGGCAATTGAACTGCAGACACTGTTTTAGCTTTGTAACGCTTTTTGCTGACTATCCTAACCTGCAGTCATAACCTTACCCTGGTATACAAGGCTGATAATAAATCATTGTCAGCTACTTAGTTTTAGATCAGTGTAATCAGTGATTCCACTGTGGAAAATAGAGCATTTTTCATTTAAAAAATAATTAAAATAAAAATCCCCTAATTTACTGCTTAATGAGGTTAATTTGGAAATATGTTCCCATGTATACATATGCATATAGAAATTATTTACATTCTCTTGTTCTAGTAAATGAATAATTCATATTCAAAGAACTGGTTAAAGTTTTGGTTAAGAAAGATATTACTTTTGGTGGTTTTGGCCTTTCTGACAGGCATCTTTTCAAGCACTTACAGATGAAACTTGTTTGACTGTGGACAACATGAAGGTGCTATTTAAATCATAACAGAATAATATGAACAGGTCATACTAAGCTTAGAAAGTGCAGTCAAAAAATCCCAGCATGGACATAAGTCAAGGTTCAGTTAGAGTTTATCAGCTGGAGGAGACAGGAGACGAAAGAGACCAAGGTGTGTTGACTGTGTTGATCTGATTGTTTGGAGAATGACAGGGCTGAGGAATGGAGCTGTAAAACTTCAAGGATGAGTTTTGTGGTTTTAATAGTGTTAAGGATACATAAATACAATTGTAGAATATATAGAAAATACAGAAACACACTTGGAATATGTATAGCTCTGGTCATCACTGTTGAAGAAAGATCAATGTAATAAAAATAGATGCAGAGAAAATCTTGTGGGATGATGAAATGAATGGAATATCTCTCTTATGAAAAGAGACCTTGGTATATGAAACTAGGCAGAAGAAAGCTGAGTGAACAAATGTGGATAAATGCATCTATCCCTGAGTGAAAATTACTGTTAAGAAGGAAAAGACAGTTAAAAAGTAACAATTTATAAAATAGTAACGAATAAATTTAGTCTGGAAATTAGAAGGTTTCTAATAATGAGAAGAATAAACTTAGGGTTAGGAGAGGATGAGCTATTTTGAGATGGAGTTCTTGAATGTGGGTGAAGAAATTCTATTCTTAAAAGGGTTTTAAGTAGTTGGGATTGCTGTTTGTATGCTGTTTGTTTTGTACTGGTCCAACCTTTTAAGGTTTCCACTGGTTGCCACTGGAAGAGCTAACAGAAACATAATGAAAGGACAGAGCTCCTCAGTACTCCTAAAACTTTAACAACTCATATACTGATGGTTATTTTGTATCCAGCTCATACAATATAACTGTTAAAATTGGGTCTGGAAGACAATTTTTCCATATGCTCAGATAGGTACACTTTAGATTGTGCTCATTTTTGGCTGCCTTCTGTGGTAGGGACACAGTAACCTGCTTAGATTTAGCTGGGTCTTTTAATGAATTTTTCCCTCCTATGTCGGGAAAGTGGCTTATTGGCTTCCTGGCAATAGTTCTAGCTTTGGAGCTTCTATCATCATTTTTAGGTTTGTTAAGGAAGTTAGGAAAGTTTTATGGCTTCTGTCATGTGAAATATATGTTGTAAAGTGTTCTACAGCTAAACATCTGTCGACTTAGTAGCCAAGGATAGAAACAAGGCTCTAGATTTTAGCTGCTTAAATAAATTTATTTTTAGAAAAATAAAACAACCTGGTATTTTCATGCAGACCAGACCACCTAATATCCTCCTCATTCACTATTCTTTTTATTTGTAGAGCTTTTATCCGGACTGCTTTGAGTTTTCTTTGTATTATTTTGTCTGATACAAAGATATTCTATATGGCTCCATTCCAGTCTTCAGCACATGTTTGACAAACTTTTTCAGAGTCATACTACATTTGGTGCTAAAGGTCACAAACCAATAAAATTATGTAGTGGTAAGAATTATTCAGGTTTATTTTATTTTCTTAAGAAAAAACTTTGGTTTGTTTCTTCTTGTGAAACTTGTGATACTTGCTAATGATGGAGTGAAATTTCTTGTTGCCAAAGGCTTTTTTACCGATAAATGCAATAAATTTAAAAAGAGGAAGAAGGAAATAATGTCAAAGTCTAAAGATCTGATGTCTAACAGTTATCTCAATATTTTCTGTTTACAGGATGTGAGATCTTCCATCAGTTCTTAGGGTGGAACTTAGGCTTAGGATGGGCCACAGCTGCCCGGTGTGAGACTCAAGATTTGGTCTGAAGCAGCAAGCCTCAGGCCACCAGAGGCTTCAGGGCAGGAGATTCATGCATTTGTGCTGTCTAGGAAGCTGTCTAGAAAACTTATGAATGGAGCTGTGTAATGCTAACATTTTTTCTTTTGGATAATATGAAGCTTTTAAAATCTATCACATACAGAGGAAATCTTCTACTTAACTATGAGCTGAGGACAAGGAAGTAAAGTGTCTTTAATAAAATAGATTACTTATCTTTCTAATATGCAGTGCACATGCACAAACTGGGACTAACGGGCATCCTAAAACACAGTCTCTTCCTATAATATTGTTTTCCATTACATTTTTATGGGAAAGTAGGTGGAGAATTTGCTGAGTGAAGTAAATGATTTTACAACTCAAAGCCAATGAATGTGGAAGGATCTGCAGCAAACCCTACAGAGTACCCTTAAATTCTTTTTTGGGAAAATAAACTATAGTCTTTGGTATGTACTAGCTCACAGTATGCAGTAAAAAAAACAGAAAGCACTTCTAAAACACACGTATCATATTAAGGTAGTTCAGCCAAAAGGCAACCAAAAGGTATGAATTACCAAGACAAAGTCATCACTCTAATCATTTGAGCATTTTAGAAAACACTACCCTTAGTTGTTTCTCTTTTGATGAAGGCTTTGTAGAGAAAGGATTCTAACTGATCTCTAAAGCTGAGCTGGCCAACACTGCTGGTTCTCTCTCTTCATGAATACTGCCTCTAGCCTGTTTGCATTCAGCTGCCAACCCTTTTTCATCCAAATACTCAGGCTATATTTGTGTTTATATTTTGTTGGGTATTGATGCTATCTGAATACTTCACCTAGTGGTGAACTACTATACACCTATTTATACATAGGTGGCTAATGGATCTTTTCTTCTTCCTCAGTCCCACAAATCAGTAGTAAAAGTTGCATGCTTAGATGCACCCTGCGAGGAAGAAACAGTGTATTTTCTCTCCTATGTGAGACAACACCATATCGTGCTCAGCAGGGATGAATGTTGCAGAGGCCCAGGAGAATGAGAGTAGGTATCTACTGCTTAAGCCATGGAAAGAAGAGATTATCCTTCATTATCACAAAGGATTTTTATTTTTTATCAATTCCACATCCTGGTCTAAATCCAGATTATATCTAGCCTAGAAGTTTACCTTCAACTAGATATATTTGTCAAGATTTTCTGTAGGTTTTACTCAGGAAAGACAAATTGGATACTGAGGTAGGGGTTAGCTAGGACTGCTGCGTCTAGGCCAGGCTTTCAGAGCCAGCCAGATCAGCCTGTATTTAGAAGATGAAAGGAAGAATCCACCTGCCAATGTGCCAGCCATGATCCAGCACCTAGCACTTGTCATTTTTTTAAAAAACAAAAGAGAGTCTAATATTTAGACTCTGTTAAAAGAACTGAAATTTTTCACTGAATGAATGTGCTAAATTTTTGAGTGCAGGAATTAATCTTGACCTATGCAGTGTAAAAGATCTTATTTCTCAACAGATCAGTTAGTTAAGAACATTGTGTCACCCTATCAATATCACAGGAAAATGTCTCTCTAAGACACTTTGCAGCCAGTAAGAGTTTAATCAACTTTGATTTAGTTAGCACAGATAAAAAATAAAAATAAATTAATAAGGTGATATTAACAGTAATGATCTAAATAAAAACTTGATGTCCTAGACACCATCAGCTTTGGTTACTGGAGCCTGTTATCATGTCTCGGTCTTATCCTGATCCATGACAGTATAATAAAACCTAGTCTTGCATTGTTTATATGCATTGTGGTCATATTTTCATTTTGCAATAGAGGCATTCATTGAAGGAAATTCAGAGATTATCCATTCGGTCCTCAGGTCCAGTGGTAAAACTACAAAATACCAACAGAGGGATGTATTTCCTCAGACCTGGCACAAGACCACAAACTCATTTCAGGAAGATCTCTAAATAGCCAAGAAAATAGATTCCCAGCCCTGTCTCCTGGATGGAGTGCAAACAGCAAAAACTGACAAGCAGCCTATGTAATCTTTTATGTCTCTCCCTTGCTGCACTCAGCAGCTACCGTAACATCCAGTTTTCAGAGAAGAAAGAATTTTCTTTCTTCTTTTTATGGAGATATCATAGAAGTGCAAGGAAGCCAAAAGAGTTGTGTCTCCTCAACATGAACCTCAACTGTCCACCTCAAGACTAATCAGGGTGTTTACTCAGGCTGACCTATTTTTTTTTCCTAGCTAGATATAGTTGTTTCTTGGATTAAACCTGTGTAAACAAGAATTAATCTTGCAGAACATGCCTAGAACAAAGACTGAGGCAGAGACAACACCCAGTAAGGATAGTTCTCCTTTAGGGAAGATCTAATTAATACTCTCGTTACTTTTCAGTCTAGGCTTCTGTGCCTTTCATATGGGGAGCAATGAAGAGGGGGAGGTCTCAGATAGTACAACAACAACAACAACAACAACAACAAAAAAGGTTGAAAAGAAGAGGTTTGTCTGCTGTACGTGTTAGTAATGCATCAGTGTGACTCCAAATAGATATTGATGCAGCCAGGAACAGAACCAAAGCCTGGTGCCAGAGGTGGCATATTTATAATGAGACCAAATGAAGGGGATCATTAGTTTCACAAACAGTGAAGAGCTGCCTGTTCCCTCTCTTATTACCCCTCCTCTATCTCCATTATGAGAGTGTGTATGCAAAGGGGCAGGGAAGAGAAGAAAACGTTATCACGTTTAGGCTGTGAGCTGATCTGCATAGCTCTACTGGGAAATTTATGAACAGAGGGTGATGCCCTCTCCAGGTTCCTCCCTCACCTAAATGGCAAATTAAAATTACAGAAACCTAAAGGAAGCGAAATATTACAGATGAAATCTTTATATTTGTCTTCAATAGGTGAAAAAGAACACAAGAGCTCTGCAGGAAAACAGAAATAAAAAGCACTATGGAGTTTGTGCTCTTTAATTTAGATGCCTGATGCCCAGATCTGTGGATCTGGGACAGGTCATAACATGCAACAAAGCCTCCCTGGGTGTGATTTACCAAAGCAGAAATGAGTTTTGACCTAGAGTGACTGGAAAGCTGTGCAAATGACCCTTGGATATGTCAGAATGTCATTCAATAAGTAATTGCAAACGTGTTTTTTTATTTTACAGTTTTTGTTCGGAGACAAGTCAGGCAAATACTATATGCTAATCCTAACATAGAACAAATAGTAAAAGCAGCCTTTGCTGCTAGTGCTGGAGAAAATATTCAATTAACTTGCTGCAGTGGCTTAGTGACAGCAGCCTTTCACCTTTGGAAACCTAGCCTCTAGTTATCTGTCTTGGGTCACTAAAGAAAATGAGTTGATGTTCTCAGGCTAAGCCCTAGGGAACATTTTGCTCAGAATCACCAAACCACAGGATAATTTGGAGCTTTTGACTCTATGTATTTTGAAGAGGTCTAGGTCTTGAAAAAAGCTGAAATTCAAGATTAGGATGTGTTAAGAATCAAGCAGCTTCCCAGAAAATTAAAATACTGACATTCCTAGCATGTCAATTGACATTAGGTTCACTAACATGTCAAAGCCTAAAGAAAATTGTGGGTAAAACAATTATGTCAGAACTGGGAAACATTCCTAGATGCCGGGAACAAAAGGGAGTGTTCATAAGTGGAAGGAAAACCTTTATCATGTGGATGGGGACTTTTGACAGCTAGAGAAGCAAAGCAAGTCTGACTGCCCTCAGTGTCATAGCAGTGAAGGTTTGCAGCACCTGCGCTGGTTTTGGCTTCTCTACATCAGTCTATATGGTGCAAGGACACTCCATAACAACCCAGTCATTCCTGCTTGAGTGGAGAAAAAGACTGGGAGGGGAAGAAGAGACAATTTAGCAGGTCAGATATGTCCACATCTCAGCCCTCTTCCACAATAGGATCAAGGATGGATGGGCTGCAAAGATGACATCCTTAGCCTGCCTGCTCCTCCACAGGCAGCGCTTGGGGTGCACAGGAGGAGCACCACTGCCATAACTGTCCAGTTTTAGTTTGCAGATAACTGTATATGACTGATGCCCTGGAGCCTTTTTTTTCAAAGTGAGCTCATCAAGAGTCATCAAGGACTTCCCAACTTGAAAGTTACATTTAGACCAAAAGTACCAAACTAGAGTAAGAAAACCTTGTTCGAAGAGCAGGAACTCAGTGCTGCTGGGTGAGGCAGAGCAAACCACAAGGCTGGAGAGCAAATATCCACCACGCATTCTTTCTTCCATGCTCACTTTTTGATCCAGCAGTTTTTAGTATCTTCCTGGCTTTCACGAACATGTGCACAAATCCTGTGGGTCTCTGCAAAAGTCCCCCTTTTTTTGGTCACTTATGACATTTGGCTTTCTACCTTTTCCCTGCCATAGATCAGCCCTCAAAAAGGTCTTCCACTTGTGCTGCACCTGGACTGATCACCATACACCTGACAGAAACTTTGTCAGGTGTTACCTTTAAAGGGAGGGGAGCAGAAGAAGTCTCCCTTTGCTCCACCGGATTGCACTTAATCCAAACAGCAGCAGACAGACCCATCTCACCTAGGAGTCTTTTCCTCTCCTACATACTGCTTCATGCACCGTAAGTACTGGCAAATGTGTGGGCAAGGGAAGCAGCTGATCCACAGCTTTGACTGGAAAGCAGGCTAGATCCATAGCTGCCCATGGCAGCCAAGGGATCAGAGTTGCTCTGATTCATTCTGGGTTCTATTCAATGTTTGCTTGTTTCTCCTATCATTATAGATGCAGGATGCTGTCTTTTCACAGACTGATTAGCAACTGTGAGACAGACAGCGAAACAGAGCTAGGAGGCTGTTGAAATGACAGAACTGTCTTCTTTGTCCTAATCTACTTACAGAATTTAAATTTAGCGAATTTTCTTCTGTAGAAAGTCCATCAATAGTCCCCTTTTTTCATTTATTTGTTTTTTCAGTGGTAGAAGAAAAATCAGTTTATATGTCTGTATATTACAGTGTGCAGATATAAGGCAGAAAGCAATATAAATCAATCTTGGGAATGTTTTTTATGATATAAAGATTGCCAAGTCCTTGTAATTCGATTTTTTTTTGTAATTGTCTGAAAATGTTCTGATGTTTCCCTTTCCTTACAGAGGCCAGACCTCCCTCTTCATGCTATATACCGCTTTTATTGACTTGGGAGACCAAAGTGACCTATTACTCTTAAGGCTGAATTTGAGTTTTGAGTAGAAGATTGGAATGAGACACCAATGTTTGCCAGCCACTGCAATGTCTGAATTTACCTTTTTTTCTGACTGAATGGAAGGTAGAGGGAAAACAGGTTATTAATACGAATCCACTTTAAGCAATTCTAATGCTACCTACACATCACACCTTGCTTCCAAATGATCTGATTATGGCATATGTAATTCGTGCAAAGGAAGTACTTTGCCAGAAACTGGCACTATAGGAAGGAGGGAACCATTACATTTTGACCACAGGTTGTCAGCAAATACCCTTTAGAGTTTAATTATATGATCAAATTTGATGAGGAGTGTGAAAGATGAAAGAACAAATACATAATGGAAGCAATTTTTCCCCCTCCTTTACTCTGGGGCAGCCATAATTAAAGTGCTGCTGCTTTGCTGTAAACCAAGTTAGGGAAGCGAATTGTAATTGCAAACACAGTTTGCTCAGTCACTCTTGGCAACAGATCATGTCAACTCAGTCTTTGTGTCTCCTGTGAATCCTCCAAATTGACGAAAACATCTTTTCTTATCTGATTTGTTATCACTGATTTCAGAAAGTCATTAAAGAATATCAGTAGAGCAGATTGGGATCTAGATTAAGAAATCAATTATTGCCAGGAAGTACCTTTATAGACATTAATTAGGCCTTGACTGACATTTACAGTATTCCTTTAATGCTATGTATGGTCAGTTTTTAAAGGTATAGGGCAAATATCAATGCTGCATGTCACCTCCACTTTCTTTCAGCTGGCCATGTGCCAGTTCATGCTAGATCAGATGTGTGTTGCCCGACCTATAAAATGTGAATTTTAATATAAGTAAAAATAAAGTCATTGACTTGTTCATTTAGACAGAAATTAAATGTTATGCCTGGCTCCAGATAGCCAGGATAGATTACATTTAGCAGGATGGCTCCTGCCTTTCATGGCTGTTCTGGAGATTGCAAATGGCAGATAGATTACGTCTTCACAAGGAGGACCTAATAGATATACAACAGGCGTTTAGAGGTTTAGATATCTGTGCAAGAGAGAAAGGCCACAGGATAAGTAATCTTGAAAAGATTACTGTGAAAGATTTCCTGCGAAAGATGGAAACTGCTATAGAGGTCTGTAAAAGAAGTAGCCTAGACAAATATAATTTAATAGGGGGAACACAGGAATGGTGCAGTGTCAGGGGACCGTATCAGAGGCAAGGTGGGAACAGGGCTTGTTTGCACTTTTTGGTTTATCTGTGTCTGATTGCAAAACAATGTCAGTGTGATTCTCCATATGGACAAACATTGAATCTTTCTGTATTATGGAGCCTGCACTAGAAACGTTATTACACTTGCATTAAACTACCTCCCATTCCTAACCTCCACTCTGTCAAAGCCCTCTTATGTAAATATCTTTGGGTGACTTAGTGTTTAATGCTCCCTTCATGCTCTAACAATACAGTGCTATTATTTCATAACCACCTTTACTGTAAGCAAAACCTGTTTGATGACAACCCTACATCCCCACCACCCTCTGCAAAAAAAAAAAAAAAAATCCCACGCAAACGCAAACACCCAAACCCAAAATTGTCAAATAATGGTACAAAACATAAGAAACTGGAGAGGAGTGATCAGTAAAGAAATAAAGAAATTGTGGATTTTATCAGGGCAGATGTAATTAGTATAACTTGCATAAGAACTAATGAATTTCAGCATTGGCTCTTTTATGTGGCCAACATCAAAGTGTCCTATAACATATGTTTAGGAGACTTGAATAAAGATGGAGAATTAAAGAAAAATTTAAGGCTGTATTTTCTAACTCTTTAGGACTCAAATCCTGAGGTTTTGCATTTGCTTTAGTTGCATTGCTGCTAACTGACTGTAAAAGAGTCTATGTCATAAATCCCAGTCTAGATTCAGTATTTAATTTGGTACATCCAAATGTTCCATACATTTTATTTATTTGAAATATCTTCTAGCTGTGTGATGTTGAATCATTTTATATTTTAGTTGTCTATGACTGCTTCAGAAGTTCAGGCTCTCAATACAGTTAACACAGAGAAATACTGCTGCTGAGAGCAATTCAGAACACTAAAGTTAGGGTCTATCTCTATTGATAAAATGTAGATGTGAAATTTAGCTGTCTGAATAGACTATCCCTTCACATCAATGACAAATAAAGAGGAAATGACCTCATTTCAATTCTGTAAAATTCCAGTGAAATGAAGGATGCCTGTGAATAGTTTCTTCCATGTAGTCACTCCCCTAACCAAGCATGGTGAACACTGCTTAATGTATAATAGAAACACAACTGTGCTGCCTCATACAATAGACATGTAAAAAGGATATAACTTTTTTTTTTAAACAAAAGTCAAATATTATTTAAATGAATTAGAAATGTATGACTGAACTTACAAATAGATGGCCTTTGATGTGGTAGTGGCTTGGATTTTTTGCATAATTTTTTAAATTCTACACAGGACCTGTATTTTTTTGTGAAGTGTAGAATAAAGCATGTCCATTCTATAAAATGAAGTAGCAAAGTCAATCATACTTTCACAGCAATGATGCAAGATTAATTCTTCTACAGATTTAACTGTGGAAGGGGTCTTCTGACCTCTTATCTCCAATCAGAGATTAGCAGCTTTACATAGTGTAAAACATGCTTCAATACCAAAAAATATCCCCCCTTGATTTTTAAATATAAATTATAGGGAAATCAAAACCAAATATCTCTCAACTGTGTCTAATCTGAATCTACCTCAGTCTAAGTTCTTCCCCAGAACCACAAGTAACAATGAGAGATGCAGGAACCATTCCACCTCAACTCTCCACCTAAAGAAAACCAGAATCTTGCCCTCAGGATAAAATTTTATTTTGATGCCTACCTTTGGTTGTGTGATTCTGAGGCTTGAAATGCATCGATAGAGTGGAAAGGTACTTCAGTAACATGCTGCAAAACTCACAGTTCAAATCCACATAGATATAAATGTATCTTTACCTAGATGTAAGTGACAAAGAATTCTGTAGTCCAAAAGAGAAGGGAAGTCACAGCCTATAGGTTTGTCTCCAGAGCACTAGCAAAAGTTGAAATTGCTGGAATTTTAAGATGAGAGATTAATGCAGGATTTGTTTCTCAAGATATAATGATCTCATTGAATATGAGTCATGCAGATCAATTGTAAGTTAAAAATCCTGGAAAAAATGTACTGAATTTGGATAGTTTTTCCTCTACATAGTCTTTTTGGAATATCTTGTCACATCTTGCAGAACACTTGCTGAATATGGCCCATATTCTCTTGGTGCTAGTAGCTCAGACTATTTCAAGGGAGCAAGCAAGAAAACAAAAATGTTTGGAAGTTTCAGTAGCAAACCGCACATTATTGTTACATCTCAAAACATAAGAAATTTCTGTGAAAGGTGTGAAGAGAGAAGTGCAAAAATATCAGTCTGCATTTGAGGGGAATGTTACAACTATAACTACTTTTACAACTGTAACTGTAGTAAGGGCTGCAACAGCCATAATTAAACGCTTGTGGCCAAGCAGGGGTGTAAACTGATTTGGGATGCTTGTGGGTTCTGCTGAGGATGCAAAACTAAAGGGGGACAGGTTCCTTTCTGGAACCTTCTGGTGTCAGTGGAAGAAAAGGCAAACAAGGGGAATAGCTGCCGATCCCCAAACTCGGGTAAGCTCCAGTTCTCAAGAGGGGCTTTTCACACCATGCTTGTTTTTAGGCTCTGTTACAATTTGTGCAGAAAAATTTTCAAGATGAGGTAACAGAGTACCAGATAGGAGCAGGCGGAAAGAGTAATAGTGTTTCCATTGCCTCCATAAGTAGTTGTAAATAGCAGATACCTCAATTTCCAGCCCACGGTTCCTGGAGTTTATTATGGAGCTCCTTATTTATTTGTGAGCTCATTAGAATGTGCTGTTGGTCTGTGTTTAGGCTAGAAAGGTAAATGATAATCAGTGCTTCAACAAAATACATTTTTCTTCATGCATGAGTCTACTTACATTATGTTGTTTGTTTGTTTGTTTTTTTAAAAAATGTTTCTCTAAGCCACCAAAGTGTACAGCGTAGGCTGAAGCAGTGAACAGCAATTTCTGGAAGTGTAGGAATGCTCCTGATTGTATTGTGTGTCTCTAAAGACTGCATTAGAGTTGCACACCACAAAAGGGGGCACCTCTTGTGATAGCGGCCCCGTTAATTACCCTGCCAGTTTTTATGTCGTTCATTCCACTGGTGTACAAAGAAGACATGGAAACAATGACAGATGGGCAAGCAAAAAAGCTGTGAAAAGTCAGTGATGCTCAGGGTTTTTGCAAGTATGATAATGACCTCAAGATGATCTGATTTTTGTAAAGAGAGGCTTGTTCTTCAATTGTCATCACCATATTCTCACATCAGAAAAAGCTTGCTTTTTATATTTATACTTCTCCACTTCCTCTCTTCTTTTCTGCCAGTCACATTTCCCACACTTCTAAATACCACAAATTACAAAAGCTAATGCTAATTCCCAGTGTGTCTAGCAATGGAAATAGGAAGAGTTGGGACAAATTTTAGCCCAGACTCTTCTGCTGATTTTGAGGGATCAAATTTCAGTTTCCTCTTTTGTAAAAAAAGAATGAGTCCCAATTGCAGATATTTTTATTTTAAAAAAAAATGAATGGTGTAGAGAGTATAAATATTTTTTTTTTTTAATCAAGAAAATTGTCATTTGAATGTATTTAAATTTTTTGTTTTCTAATGTGAGTGCCTTGATTTTGTATGCTTGGTCTATACTGTATTTCAGGCCAAGTTCTTTTTCTTTACCCTAGCCTAACTAGATCAGCCCCCTAAACCTTTTCTTGCTGGGGTCCATGTTAATTTCAAGCTGTTGTTGGTTTAAGTGACTTCCCATCTTGATACCTGTAACTGCTTGATGATGGTACGAAGGCTGTGAATCTTCTTCTGAAGCCAAATAAATCCTAGAAACCACCTGCTTCTTCCTTCGTCTTAATTTGTGGGTACTGAATAAAGTTCAGAATAGGACATACTCATGTCAATACTTACTAGGAAAAATACAAAAACCCAAAGCAAAGGTGTGTTCTGAGCAAAGATTTACATTTATTAACAAGTTCATAAATTACTTTGCTGAATACTTCAAACCTGATTTCCCAACACCTTGCAATTAGTGTGGACATGTGATTTTATGCAAAGTGAGCACAGCACCCCTGTCTTCTTCTCCAGGCAAGGTTTTCCTTGGATTGTCAGCATTGGTGCAGTGGAGATCTGATCTCCTGAGCTCTGACCAAAGCTTTTAATCCTAATTGCTTCATACCATCCCATCAGGACTGTGCCTTATGTTGTATACATTAGGGAATAAACCAACATCTTGCATGTAAAAGCACATGGGTTTTGCCACTCTCACTGGCCTTAGGGTTGTGCTGTCATTCACATAGAAGGTTGGAAACAATATTTAGCAGTCAGAGCTTCCAAAAACCATTAAAATTTAATTTGCTTGTGGGGAAGGAGGCGTAAAGTACAGGAGATTATATTCAGTTTATGAGCCCTGACCTTTCATGCTTAGCCATTTTTTCAGTTTAATTTTGGTTCATGAAGTGTATATCTCATATGGCTCTGGCTATTATTACATACTTCTTATTTAATTATTACTTGAATGTATATGGGAGGCTAACATTTCCTTTATTGCTGTGGGAGACAGCATCCTGTATCAGTCAGGAAGTACATGGGGCCAACAGTTAAATGTTTTCTATGCTGAAGCAATGGTCAGATTTAGGAAAGGGAACCTAACAGATGCTCTATACTTTCAGATATGTTTCTGCCATAAGTGCTGAGAGGAGATCAAGCTTTTTAATAGCAAACTCCCATGCATATCTTGGCCCCCACAAGTCCTGCTGATTTTCCAACCATATGAACAGATGTTCAGCTGCTGTAGGACTAGCTACTTAAGGACTCCATTGCAGCTGAATGATGTTTCCCTTTTTCCCAATGCTTTTGTAGCTGCTCAGTAATGATCATCATGGGTCACTGTTTATTATCCCAGCTTCAGAGTAATGTTATTTTTCACAGCCCTCCTCCCCCCCCCCCCCCCCCCCCCCCCCCCCCCCCCAACTATTTTCATTCCATTCTCTCTTTCCTTTTGGACATTGAACAGGTCTTAATCAAGGACAGAAAAAACAAAACAAAAACACCCAACAAAAAAAAAGACAATGCCCACCTCCCCATCACTTCCCCTCCCCTCAATCAGTGGACACAGTCAAAATAGGGTCTGGCTAGTAGACAGATCCCTAAAGATGAGTGGAAAGATATGCTCCTACATGATCATGAACTTAGTTTCTTCCAAACTCTCTCCCTGGGCTGCCCCAAACAACTAGACCTGGTCAAGGAGACAAGCATAAACCACTTGATCAAAGAGAGCTTTTCCTCATGAATTCATTGTATCTGCACCCAAGGTGAAATCTCACAAAATCAAGAAGGGCCTGAGAGGTCAGAGGGTTCAAGACCAATCATCCAGTATAAAACACACACACACCTGGTAAAACAATAAATAAACACATCCTGGTGTTAAATAACAGAAAGATAGTGCCATGACTATGCTTTGTTCTTGTGTATAGCATGTGTATGTGTAGGAAGATTTCATTAAATTAGGAAGGTAAAGGGGAAGACTATCAGAATCACTTAGAATAACATCTGCTCTTTAGACAAGAGTCTATCCATCCATTTAGCTTTTCCCAGCAAATTAATGAAGGGAGAAAAGGTGAAATGAACTTGGTAAATAAGTCTAAATCAACTATCATAGTGCCTTGTGGAGCTGGAGGCTTGTGGAGGTGGAGGCCTCCTTTCATCAATACTTGATTTACACCAGGCATTCTTTATTTTAAATAACTTCTCTTTGCATCTTGACAGGTGGGTTGGCTGCACAGCAGTCATCAACACTTAATATTGGAATTGTGCTTGAGTGTGAGTTGACAAACTGTATCCCTGTATGTAGATTTGTGCTCACTTTTTACTACCTCCATTTGCAGCAGAACACGTAAAGCTCTTTAAATGAGTGGCACCTGAAGAGGAGAAGACGTGGTGTTACATCAGAACATTATATGTAATACCTCCTTCTGTGTTGAAATAACTCATAAAATGTGATTTCTTGGGAACTGCAGTTATCATGTGCTAAGAAAGATTAACCAAAAATTATCTCTAGTAAATTTCTGTGTGCCTGAGCTAGCCAAGTTTGGTGAGAGTACAGTGCTTGGATAGCTCAGGAATAAGCACAACAAATAAATAGTCAATGCCCTGTAAGATTTGCAGCTGCTTGAATCCATTTTTTTTCTTAAAATCCCTCAATTATGAATGTCTCAGGAGTCCAGCCTCAATCAGGAAAACATTTAACTGCTGTGTAAAATAGGAATGGTCTATAATTCATAACCAAACTGAATTGGGACCTGGCTGTGGAAAATTAGGCTTTCAGATCACATTTTAATTAGATACAAGCAGCTTATCAGCAAATTATAGACAAATTTGTAAACAATTAGTAGGTTACCTTTTATAACCTAGAGTGATAAATTCCATGTTTATTATCACAGTGTCTTTAATCTTGTTCTGGACACTTTATTAACATCAAACTGCTGGACAGAAGTTGTGATGATGAAGCCTGAAGCCACAGTATCTTATTAACAGTAGGACAGGACTTTGGAGGGACCCGGATATTGGGAATGCCTCAAAGGACTGTAAATTAGCAGTGATAACTATACACTTATGAGAAAATGACCAGTGACACATAAGAATGATTCCCTCACACTGCTTTTGTCTGAGGCTGTCTTGGGACAGAAAAATAGCATGATCTTTTCCTGTTTATGTAATTCATTCAGTATCATTGGTTTGAGCTAAAAGAATCTGAGGGGCACAAGACAAAGAACAAAGTAGTTCTTGACATGTGTTTACCTCGGCACTGAGTTCATGCCTTTTCCATCCTCAGCTGAGTTCAGCTTCAGTATAGACATCCTCTGTAAGTAGCTTCCCATGTCCTCTTAATCTCTTAGCAACTATGACAACTGCATTCACCCTTTCAGATGTAGAAATCTCTTTGCTTAAGTAAGCAATGGAAATGAATGCCTAAGAAATTAGCAGAGTCTGCATCACTGAAACTTTTAAGATCAATGCAAAAAAAAAAACTTTTGTGAGGAATGGCACATTTTTCTGTTTTTCACATAGTCTGTTTTTCACATAGTCTGTTTTTCTGAATTTCTCTGATTTCATGGAAAGAATCCATGCAACTGAAGAAGCAGTCAATGTCAACGTGTGGTTGATGTAATTATTAGGGTGTAAATGACCCAGACACTTAGGATTTAAAATTGTCCATATTTCTAACTATTAACTAAAGTAGCACTGATAAAACAGAACAGTGCTAACTGAGAATTATTTTAGTATAACCTAAATTCTTAACATTGCTTTTAAAGTGCCTTCAAAGTTGTTCTCGCATTCTTTGCTGTTAGTGCACTCTGCAGTCTCAGAGGCTGGGTCAATGAAGGAGCACACTGTACATCTTCAAAAGAGATCAATTGCAATCTCCCAAAGATTATGCTGCATTACAATTACAGAAGATCACCAATCAGTAGCAACTTGCTCTATGGCATTGGACACATGTAACTTATCTCCCTGCATTATCCTCTTTTTTTAAAAAAAAAAAAAACTACAAATCTCCAACCACCTAGATGGAGGATTGAAAGAGATTATATTCTTGCCCTGCTAAGCCTGGGATAAATGGCAACTCAGTTACTAGAGAAGGCTGGAATTCTTCTGTCTGTCTGAAATAAGCAGTAATTTTTCTTTATTTTTAATTTTTAATTTTTTTTTTTTTGAGGCTTTTTGCTTTTTTGCTCCCTTTTTTGCAAGGGAAATGAAACAAACAGCATGGATTATGTTGTGTTCTCAGAAATACTCAAAGGTGTTTAAAGTTTGGGTACGCTTAAAATTTGTGTGGCACTTCAAAATGACACCTTCCTTGCAGCCCTGCAGAAGTGGGTGCAGAGAACTATGTACAGGAAAGCATATAGTGAAGAAGAGGCCCAGGTGGTATTGCACAGCTCAACCTACAAACAGCTGGAGTCTATGAGCGCAGCTGGTGTTGGGCTCTCAGCGGGTGCTTTGGCCACAAGGCTCTGAGTGACCATGGGAGTGTGCAAGTGAATAAAAGCATGTGCTATCTGAAATTAGGAATAACAGCTCGATTCCATGAACCTAATAGTACCAGTGAGTCAAAGTGTTGTAAAAAACACTGGTTGTGATTTGTGTTCTCAGCACCACCTTCACTGCACCTTGTGTTTGGAAACAGGGAATTAAAAGCAATGTCTTCAAGACATTCAATAATGCTAAAAGAACAGTACCTTGAATTATAGCTATACCTGACGCAGCACTGTGGTTTCTGGAGGTTTCTGTGTGCTGTTGAAGCAAGGAGTTCTGATAGAGTTCCCTATTAGTAAGGAATAAATCACAGCTGGGGATTTTGGTTTTTGGGGAGTATTTTTCTTTGGCCTTTCCCCCCCCCCCTTCCTCCCCCCCTATTTATTGCTGCTGCAAACTGCCTGTTAATAACAATTTCCTTCTGTGTGTGTGGTTTGTTTTTTTGGTTTTGGGGTTTTTTTTTACTTTATTATATAATGCTTACCAGAGTCTTTGAAGAGTTTATTTTTGTCCTGGTTTGAGGTAGAATAGAACCAACTTTCTGTTCAGGAATTTTACTTCTTAGCTAAGCCTCATCTAGCTCTCTGAAATTAACAGCATACTGTGCAGAAAACTCTTCATTCTCAGAGTGATAAGACCTATGTTTATAGTCAATGCCAAGGGATGGTATGCAGAGAGGCTCTTGCTTAAACTTATTGCTGTAACAGCAAAGGTCAGCTAACTTTTTTTTATTTGCCCAGTTAGAGGATCAGAAACAGAAGATGGTAGAGGGGTCACACCTGCAGAGAGGAGCAGGCATGACAGGTGACCCAAAACTGACCAACAAGGTAACCCATCCCATCTGCCCCGTGCTTGGTATAAAAGTTGAGGTATCAAAGGGTCAGCCTTCTTTCATCAAAGGCTATCATTTGCAGAGGACCTGGTCTATTCATCTGCCTTTGATCCTGATCTCTGTGTTCCTGACCTCCAGAGCTGGAAGCCAGTTCCCACCCATAACTGAGTCCACTCTGGGACTTTCCCAGTGCCTGCTGGTGACATCATCCTGAGGGCTTGATATAGGTTTATATTTATTGTATCTATTTCATTATTTTACTTTTATTATTAATATTTCATTAAAGTAGTTTAGTTCCTGCTAAATTTGTAAATCTCTTTATTTCTCCTCCTCCTCCTCCTCCTATCCTTGGAGTGAGAGTTGGGGGGAGACCATCTGTCATTTGTCATTGACCAATCCAGCCCAAAACACAACAATTTTCTTTCTCAGTTGTAGTAGGCATAAGACAATAATTATTTTCTAACATAGTAACTAAACAACATCAGCAGCCAGAACTTCTCAAATGCAGCTTTACATTCTTGACTGTGGAGAGTTATAATGTTGCCAAAACAGAATTCATGAAAAATAAAGTATCATGTATTAGATACAGAATTTTTTCTGTATTCAAGGTGTTCCTCTTAATAACATTAGAAAAAACACTGCTTCACATAGCTGGGTAGTTTAACTACTCCATCCTGATTTAATTGTAGCTATTAGTTGCGCTGTTTCATTGTAACTATTAGTTGCCCTGTTTGTGATGTTTTGCTACTTGCCTGCTAAATATATTTACATTTGGCAAATTTTTTTTAAACAAGAGGACAGAAATTGGGGGAGAGGAAAAGAGGAGTACAAAATCCATTGGCTTTTCAACATCATTTGATTTGAAATGCAAAACTTTATTAATCTGAGGATTTGTTGCAGTCAGAGGGATAACTGCACTTCCAGGTCACCCTGGCATCCTCCGGAATAAATAACTTCGGACATCCATCACCCCGTAGCTGACTCGCACTCTGTTCCCACCATGCACAGACTGCAGTCCCCTGTGATTTATCAAGGCTGCCTTAGCAGCCCTAAGTCAGCTTTGTTGTCTCAGGCTTTCCTCCCCCTCTGGAAATGATATTCATGATAACTAGCTACTACATTACTTTCTTAAAGCAAGACGTATTTAGAACCAAACTATAAAGAAGAGGATACACTTCTAAACAGGGAATGTTCTATATCCACACCTGCATTTCCCTTTGGTTTACCACTTTGTAATTTCTTGTCATCTCTTCTCCATGTGGCTTACCTTCTTGATCAGACTGCCTCTGCAAGAACTGCTGCCTATGTCTTACCATCTACCTGGATACCCCTTGAGATTTAATCCATCCTCATTCCACTCCCTTATATCTCCTCCTTTGAGAAGGCTTTTAATTAGTGGAGGGATCCTTTTCAGCTCTGAGCTACCACTCTGGCAAAACAGTGAAACACTGGAAACAAGTTGCCCTAATGACAACCAGCTGGACACAACAGCACTGGAAACAAGATACTCTACACAATCAGACCATATATTCATAAAATGGTTACACGGCACTACTATGCTGAACCCAGGATTAATAGCGTTTCTCTTTGTAGACTAGTTTTCTTGATGAAAAGAATGAATGTTTTCAGGTACAGTGCTGATTGGAAATGTTATTTTAATTGCTGTACTTGATGCATTTTTTTGGATATACAGAGGATAAATGCAACACTATACTCTTGGGGACTAGCAGAAATATTGCCTCTCATGATTATGAAACCTGCAGATATTTAGTGGTTACAACTATGCAAAATCTGTAAGTAGTAATCTGACGTTTTGCAGCAAATATATTGTAGCCTCAATACCAGATGTAATGATTGTATTGTATTAATTTCCTCACTTTTCCCAGGTGTATGAGTGATTATAATACCACTTGTTTTAAAAGCAAAGGAATTTGCTAATAAAAATAATCTTTATGCAGTTATTCATAGGTCAAATATGGTGTAGAAAGTGTGAGAAGTCTCACCTCTGTAGGAAGAAAGTATTTCTATCAGAAGATAATCAGGGATAAAATAAATCCACAATTGTATTCTCATGTTTTTCAGTGAGAAAGGTATGTTTAAAATTCAAATTGGAAATTGATGCCTATTCACCTCCTACCTCCATTGCCCTTAAGACAAGTTATGGAAAGTCTTATCCTTGAACTAGATGATTTTGAGAAAAGATTTTGTTAGCCTCCTTGAGACCCAGATGATGTCCTGGTCTTCAGTTTGTAAGTTAAGGAATGTACATAATAATCTCTGTTGCATAAAGACATCCTCTCAATAGGAAGAAGCTACTCACCTGATGAAATCAATGGTCATCTTATGCCAGCTAAAAGCGATGTGTATGTGCTTGTCTGGGCCTTGGACATGCAACATGGATCTCTTTTGGACTCTAATCACTGCTGAATATTGCAAGTAATACATTCAAAGATCTTTAGCTGAAAAAAAGGCCTGGTATTTTTCTTTTCACACACTATTTGTTTTACCATAGGGGCAGTCTTTTTTCCCAGGGTTCAGACCTTACTATGGTGAATACACTAAATACCCTTTTTGCCCACATGAATTTTCACATAGCTGACAAAACACTGTCAGCTGGAGCATGTGATGGAACTGAAAAATTCTATTATGTTCTTACATTCATGCTATGAACTAGGAAGAAAACTTATTAAATTTTAATTCTATACTGTTCATAGTATCTTTTCTAGTTCATCAGTCTCCACCTTTTTTATCTCTATATAATCTTTGCAATGTTTTAATTTCCTTGTGTTTTTCATCATTAACAAAATACTTGCAACAATTGATTTAATAGTAGAACATTTGCAGAAAGTGCTGTGTCCTGAATGATTTTTTTTTCCTTAAAGTATAGAATCCCTGTTTAAATGTAAGCTCTAAATTAACTGTAATTAAGTAAATATTATGTTTTTTTCATGCTGCCCTAGTACCCACTATGTGTTCATTGCACATAGCTGAATAGACCTTTCTGTGATTCCAGCTGTAAATGCACAGCTGGAAATTGTGTCCTGTTTCTTGGTTCTGCTAGTCTCATTTCGGTCTGTCTTGGAGAAATGAGAGGTTTTATATTTTGTTATTACATATGGATGATAAAAATTCTAATTAATTATTTGTAAATATCCTAACAAAATGGGAGTAATGCAACTACAAAAATATTAATGTCCACTAATTCATTTTTACAAATATGATCTGTTGCAATATACCATGTAGCAAAGACACACAGCTTTTTATCAGCTGCTGCACTGTTGATTTGATGGTTGTTAAAAAATGAGCCTATACTATATCTGATGTAGTCAAAGCAGATCCTGTGTGCAGTGCCTGAACAAATGGAAGGCCCAAAGCAGACATAAAACAGGTTTAAAGCTCTGTAACATCTGAGCACTGTTTCCTGTCTCTAGTTCTCATTTTTATATTTGGCATAAGCTACTATGACCTTTACTCCTATTCTTTAACAGGATAACTTTTATAGCAGTGGGGGTGGTTTGGCCTCAGATGTCTAAAACTTCTACTGAATTCCACTTGCACCATATGTGCCTATAATGGTGTGTGTTGATTTAGTGCTGTGGGTTGTAATCCCACTCTCCCCACCTTCCCATCCCAAAAGAGCTCATAGAGATCACTTGCACTACTTAATTAAAGACTTTATTACACATACTTGGCTGTAACCAGGGTTTTTAGAGACCTACTCTCTCCCCTTCACCCAAATTTTGTACCAGTAAATGTTCAGAAGGTTCTGTGCATTGAATAATTAACTTGAGTATTCTACTCTGAAGAAATGTATACCTCATGCCATTATCTTTTAAATCAGACATGTTTAGATTTTGGGGTATGTGGATATATTCTAGTAGCAAGGGGATGTGGATGGGGTATGTGGATATATTCTAGTAGCAAGTATCTTGGAAAAGTAACTGCTTTTCACTACATAAAAGTTCCTGTTTTCACTGAAAACTTCTTAGGGATCTGCAAATCTGAATTAAAGACAGGTTCCACAAGAAGAGTATGAGGAAATGCTTTGTTTTGGTTTTTTTGTTTGTGGTGATAGAACTCCTTCCTCTCTCTATTCGTGCATTTCTGTAGACAAAGATCCCCGACTCATACAATTTCTTTTTAAAATAGATATATTTCCCCCCCACCCCCAACTGGAGAAAGGTATTGTTACTCACCTTCATATAGAACTTGTTTGAGATGCACACAAATATTCCCTTTCTTATGTAGTGATCAGGAGAAGTGTTACTTCTATATTTGATATTCTGGCACCTCCAAAACACACTTCTCAGAACTAGTCTCTGTATAACAATCTGGTTTTTGAGCTCCAAAAATTTCTTGTTATTATGTCATCTTGACATCTGCAATAAAAAATTTTTGTCCATTTACCACTTCATCAAAGAAATCTTGGAGCCTCTCTCTCACAACCAAGCAAACCTAAACCATTTGTCTTTAATCTCTTTATGTCTTCCTTAGTTCTTTCACTATTTATTGCTCATTGACTCTTTGCTGCCTTAACCATCTATCCATTTGTGAACTTTCACTGTCATAGGATCATCATTAACCTTGGCACGTAGACATCAATGAGGCTATTTCCCTGGAACAGAAAAGGTTCATGAAAAGAAATGGTGCTCAATACATAAGATACAGCTTTGTATTGATCCTCTGCCGTAAAAAAAAAGCTGTTTTGAGTATTGGCTATGCTGGACCTTCCAGTTGTATCATTACATGTTGCCACTTCCCCTGAGTTCCATCAAAACACCAAGAACAGACACATGATTGCCAAGCAAATATTGCACCTATCATTCACAGTACCGGGAAAATTAAACTAATAGTCTGAACATCTGGATGACCACAAGTTCATTAACATCACTGGTTTGTTATTTTTTACACATCTTTGTCATATCTTAAAAGCTGAACCAGTGGTCCATTTTTGTTCTCCATTTTTTGTAATATGTTATGGATCACGTGACCTGAGGTAGCCTTTACTGCCTAATGTAGAAGAAGGAAGAGTGTTTCTACTTTTTCTAAGAGGCTTCTTCTCAATTTCATCTTCAGCTAACATCCCAGCCTGGCAGTCTCAGGAAAACTTAGTAGTGCTGCACAAAGATCCTACTCATCAAGCAAATCATCAGTCATTGCTTTCAGTATTAAAACAGTGGGACAGTGTTTCCACAGGCTGGCATGTTTTCTGTATGTCAATACCTTTAATAGATTGCTGTTAATAGTGAAAATATGAATGCAAATATGTAAGGGAAAGGGTTAAGAAGAGAGAAACTTTGTTTATTCTGTAATGCTACATATGGTCTTGGAAAATCAAAGCATAAAAACATCATGATGAAACCACAAGTCATTTTTAACTAATTCCTGTACGCCATGTTACAGAATTTTACAAGATACAGCAGAAAAAAACCACCATGTGGTTTCATTTAAGCATATGCTAGGACTCCTAGGTGAACCCCATGAAGCAAATGAGTGCAGAAAGGACAAGATTTGGAGTATTTCTTGGTAGTGAAGTAGTCTATCTCCCTTGTTGTTCTGGAGCTCATAACCCAGCATATAAGAGGGACTGACAGAGGCTGTGGGGAAATGGGAATATAGTTTCTTGCTGATCAAAATACACAGGAAGAACTGCTATCCTCTTATACTTACCTGACCTAAGGCTACTTCTGTTAAGACCTAGGTATAGACTAAAAGGTACCCTAGGGCTCTTGGCTGATAGTTATTTTCTGCATTAAATTAGATGTCTGTCTACCTCCATACACTTCTGTTTCATATCTCTATGATGACAATACTAACATTTTCAGAGCATGTATTATTTAGATAAATAAGTAATTGATACTGAGATAAAGACAATTTCTTTGGCTGTATGTGTACAGAGCCTTCCGTAGTAGGGGTCCTGATTTCTGGGTGGGCCTTTGCGTGTGGTAGCAATTTTGAAATCTGAAGCACAACTGAATTATTTTATATGGTGTATTTCCACTTCAGTTTGACTGACTGTTGTGTTGTTCAGGACCTCAGTCTCTTTTCAGTTACTCGCATAGTATTCTGCTACTATAAACTTTGAGTAAATAAGAGGTGAACTACTTCTAAATTTCTGAGAAAACAGCATGATAGCAGACATCACTCTAATTGTCACTTTTGAGAAAACATAGAGGTGGGGTAGCAATTCCTAATTCATAACCTATTATCCATAGTATCCATGATCCTATTTGGTTTTGCACTATTAAAATGTTTTACAAGAAATTAACACAATAGGCTAAGAACAGTTAAATTAAACTAAATATAAAACTGTATTCTTGACACTGATGTTAAACTTAAGAAAAACACTAAGGTCCTTGGTCACTTCTTAGAGTCAGTTGTTACACTTTGTTGTGTCTGTATTAAACTACCTTGCAGATTTATGTAATGGGAATTCAAGTATGCTGCTGAGAAAAGAACCTCTTTTAAAAAAAATAATGCTTCAGAGCTACTGAAAGTAGCAGTGAAGGCAGTAAAAATTTGAAAACAAGCACTGTGTTTGAGCAGTTAGTCCACTTCTAGAAGCATTGTTTCAGCAGCCATTATGGGACTACGATACAAGCATTTCTAAGCATGTTCAGAGCTAAAATCTTAGAAAGCACTCACTCATAAATCATGTAATTGTCTTTTTATGAAAACATTTAGAAGATTTTACACAAAATATTTTCTAAAAATATTTAGAAACATTTCTTAATGTTTCTAAACAAAATCTTAATTTGATACTTAAAAGCTTTAGGAGTTCAAGACCTTGTTTTTATCCTTAAAGCAGTACAAAATCTGTATATCTTCACCAATATGAATAATGCAGAATGTATCAAAATAACAGGACTTACAGATCAGGAAAAGTGACTTCCAGCCTTCCCTGGCATAAATGAATGTTTCTCCTTTCTATTTTGTTATTCAACTGCAGTTTATACAGTATACGATTGATGTACTCTGTAAACTCTCTAATAACAAGTATTAAACTGTTATAGAGCAAGTCTGTCAGAGCAAAAATGGATGTAGCACACCCTGATAAATGCATGCCCTTGTTAATGTCTAATAATTCCAGGGGCTGATGAATTCTATTGCCAAGGGATTTCGGTAAGGAAATCTCCCTGACTAAAGCTTTGCTGAATTATATAAGAACAGAGCGTTGTCTTTGTGTTACTAAACACAATAGTTAGTGGGTCTTGTGACCTTACTCTCTAGGGATTGGATCTTTAAAAAACGTAATGAAGAAAAGCCCCACAATGCACTGTGGAGTATAAATGAGACCCTAGAGATTCCTAAACCAGTCTAGGAGTTTACAATAAAAATTTGCAAATGCAAAAGAAATTTTGACAGAGAATGAATAGATGATGACTGGATATGGATATAAAAGGAGTGGAGATTTGTGGTGAGGTTTTCATTCATGTGATAAAGTACTGGAGGTGATAGTTCACCAGTTACATGCTGTCTTATGAGGAGATTGCCTCGGACTTAATAGAGTAGTCAGGGCAGGTCAGGGGATGGCAATAGCTGATTGCTTAAAGGAGTTAATGCAGCAAATGAGTAAGGTCATTCAGGCATGTTGTTGGGTTATTTCTAAAGGAAGATACAGAATGAGTGACTAATTTCTTTGTGTTGCTCTCCCCCTTTGTGTCATAGTTTCAGCTCTTTCATTCCTGAACAAATATTGAAGCTTCAGTGTAAATTAATCTCTCTATTGCTGCTCAGACACCAGCATTGTGTCTTCCTTTGGTTTTTCCTTTCCCAGAGGGAGCAAGCCTAAGCATTATTATTTGTAAACACCCAATCTTAAAAGTTGAATCTGAGTCTTTAAATTTGAAAGCTAAAGGTTGTTCACTTTGTAAAATCTAGGTTAAATGCTCAAAGAATGTGCAATTACTACAAGCTAAGACTTCAGCTTTTTCTTATTTAACATTGGGAAACTTTTTTCTTTTTACAGAAAGATGAAGATTTGCTTAGCTATTTTTTTTCTTTTTTTTTTTTCTTTTTTTTTTTTTTTTTGTGTTTTCCCTATGTGTCTCTGACTAGGAGAAATTGGGAGATTGGCAGACTTGGTGAGCTCTTTGGCAGAAGAAGGAAAAGTCCTAAGCAGAGGTAGAAGGAAGTTCTGCTGAAGAGTCTATTTGCAGATTATTTTTTAACTCATATTTTATGAGATATTAACTTCAGTTACTCCTGTGCTAATTCTTAGAAGCAGTAATTTTAAAGGCCTGAAAACAATATATTTAATTTTCCTTGGAGACTAGGTCAGAAGAGGTAGTGAGCTGAATGCTTTTCTATCCCAATAACTGTCTTGAACTCAGTGCTGGTTACATATAAATAAAAATATTCTCAAACAGCACATTTTTGCATAGAAAAAGTGTATATTCTGTGAAAGTGTTTCAAAGTTTTATGGATATATCTAATAGATAATGGACTTCTTTTCTGGGCGTAAAAGTTCATCAGGAACTGAGTGTAAGTACAAGAAGAAAGGATTCTCCAGATGAAAAGATTGTCTCCAGGATAAGAACATATAATAAGATGAAAGATCTGTTTGTAACTCTGTTTCTATAAAGATTGCTAAAAGGAACAGTTCAGACTTTCTACAAAGAGTCAGCAAAAAGCCTTTTGAAAATAACTTTTGTTTGTTTATTTTATTTAAAAAGTTGTTTCATGATTCAAAAACCATTATAGGAATATTTTACTCATTTATTTGAAACTTACTCCAAAGAGGTCTTCTGGATAACACTTCCAAGATAAAGGAAAAAACAGTTTATTTTTTTCAGAACGATAGAACAACTCTTAAAAAGTAGCACAGGGAGTGGAGATAAATAAAAAAAGTCTGCCAGAAACAAACTTTTTTACTTTTAAATAGGAAATTATTTTTATTAAGTCTTACATAAACAACTGGACTTAGGTGTGATCGATATACATGCTAATTCCATCATTTCCTTACATTTTTAGCTTTTCTATCATCTTATAGTGGGTCTTATCATTCTGGGTGATAGATACTAATTTGAGTACTAGTTGGTTAACAATAAGGCAGAGGAGTAATTTGTAGATTCTTGTATTTGCACCTAAATCTTGCTAAGGGGTGTGTGTATGAAAGAGTTCATATGGGTTTTTTAAAAAATCCAAAGAGACATGTTGAATTCCTAGGGAGATTCAACTCATTTTGTATCTCCTTGACCCTTTTATTAGCTGAATTCTCAACCCTTTTTCTGAAGTCTCAACCCCTTTTCTGAGATTTCCTGCTAAATGCACAAAACTGATGTGCCTTTTTTTTATCCCTATTTATAGCAATACTAATGCCTGAAGAGGCATTAGTATTTATCGTGACAGGTTCAGTCATCAAAGTAAATATCTGCTGTTTGCCTCATTCTGGTTTTGACTTACTTGATTTATGATGTTGTGGAAACACTAATATTAGTGTTTTAAAGATTAAAACAATGTTTAGACTAGAATAGACAGTAATTGATATTGGGAAAGGTTGAGTACTGTGATTTATAAGGTTCCTAGAAAACAAATATTTATCTTTAAATATTTTTATTCAGATGCTATGTCTTGTTCATGGCCAAAAATTAAGTTGAAAATATTATCATATGATTGGCATTACATAGGAATTAAATGTATTACATGTAAAGATACATTAAGTTGTTCTTCATGAATATATTTCACAATATGTATTTAATGTTCTCCATAATCTATTGCTTTGTGAATGTAAGACAGTTCCCTAGTCTTTTTATACTTTCCTTTACAGACCAATATAAAGTTATCCATACAGAGGTAATTTAGACAATGAGAAAAACACCGGGGACACATGTGTTTGTAGAGCTAATGAGACATCTTCTAAAAGCTGTCCTGTAATGATGAAACATGGTTGTATGTCTCTCCTGAATTAGGTCCTGAGTTGAATGTTGGCCACAACTTTACTTAGTCTCCTAGTTAGATTTACCTGGATGTAAACTGAAGGGGAAAACCTGATTTGTAACTTCATGATTTGCCCTGTACTTTGGACAGCTCTATGGTGCCGAAAAGTGCAGGTCTCAGTCATAGAGGAGGCACTAGGTACTTTAAAGCTATCATACATTGTGTCTTTTTTTTCCTTTATTTCAACGTTAATTTAGTATTCATGAATTGTGCCAGATTAACAGAAAAATAGCTTCCCCCTACCGATTATGCAAAAGTCTTGCATAATTTAATGCAGACGAAATCAATATGGCTATATATAAATTTATAAAAAATCCATCGTTTTAATAGCAGTGAGTAATGTTTTCTATAGATTTTATGAACTCACCTGTATAATTCAGTATTTCTAACTGCCTGTACGAAGGTTATAATCTAGTTTAGTGAAACATTCCCTTGATGGAGCCCACAACTAATCCAGGGAGTACTTATAAAAGTGAAAAATAAATTACTCACTGTAGCACATGTGGTAACTAACCAGTAGCTGGTATCTCCCTGAAGTAGCCATGATGTGTCAACCACTGCCAATTGTAGTGGTGCCCTTTGGGGAGACAGATGAATTTGGCCAGATTATTTCAGGAGTTTAGAACCTGGATAAATTTGAATAGATTCATAGTTAAGTCCAGCTTTACTCACACAGTTGTGAATTTCCAGGCTGGTGATTATGAATTGGGACTGAGGTAACTTTTAGTATGTTAATATAATTGTATCAGAAGGTAATAATTTTCAGTCTTTGTAATGTCCTTAACTCTACATTTTTATTCAACAGCTATTGCTCAAAATAACATTTTTGTGAAGAGATTTTCTGCAGTGTGAAGGGCTTTCTCTTTATCTGCTATCCCTGTCCTATTTGTATATTAGTTACTTGCTCATGCTGAAACAGTTATTTGTATCATTGATTTTCTGTATCACAATAGTGTCTAAAGACCCTGGTCAGGACTGAGCCTGTGCTGAGGTAAATGAAAAGCAAGTGCATACAAGGTCTCTATCCCTGTTCTGAAGATAATAGCTCTAGTAACTTATTTTTATGTTTGAGATGTTATCAGCACATTATCTGAACAAATGTTTATATCTCAGCACCTCTGTGAAGCAGTGGAATATAATCCCCAATTCAGAGATAAGGAACTGAAAGATTGTGACTTGTCCAAGGTCACATAAATAATCTGTGTCAGAGCTAAGAGGCCAAAAATGTCCAATCCTGGCTCATGATACTAAGGACAGCACCATTGCTTCTTTCTGGTTTCAATTAGAAATAGATTATCTCATGTTGGCTTTTAATTACAAAACCATTGAAGCAGTTATTGCAGACCAGTGAATGAAGGGACCTGGACATTTGTTCATTATATTTAACTACTAATTTCTACTTTTCATGGACGCCTGAATCCTTTTCTTTGTCTTTATAGTTACTTTCCTTTCCATGACATCGTTAGCTGGTTTCAATTAATGTAACTCCATCCACCTCAGGATTTTCCCCTTGAATTTCTCGTTTCTTAGCAGTCTGAGGCACATCACAGTTTACCAAATTCACTTCAGGAATGAGTTCTTTGGACTAGGTTCAACTTTGTGAAGTCATCCTCATACTGGTGAGGCTTCCCTAACCCCATGGATTCGTATTAGTGTGAAACCAGTATTTTGAATCAGACCGAGTACATCCAGTGCTCGTTGGCGTGACCATGACTTTTTTCCTCTGCACATTTAGATAACCACCTTGAGTTGTGACTTACTGTGCCTACAGTCTTTCATCTTTGTTGTATTTTAGTATGTGGACCAGATGTTGATCTGACATAGTGTTGGAAGAATTTAGCATAGGCAATTTGCTCAAGAGTTTTTGATTTATTTTTTTTTTTTTTTTTTTGGGGGGGGTGGAGGTGGATGAAGGGTGAGGAGGGCTATAGAATGTCTGGTTTTATTAGACATAATGAAGGGTCCTTTTCTTTTTTTTTTTTTCATTGAGCTGCCTTTAAGTCATTATTTTTTCTCCTCCTGGCTTAACTACACACAAAAAAAAAATTAAAAAACATGCATCAATCCAGACAACAGGTTTCACCTGAGTTTTTTACACTCTAATAAGACTTATTGTGCACAAAGTGTGGTAACACATAATGTAATGTGAAACATACTATGTCACTGAGAGAATTTTATTCTCATGCCTTTCTAAATAAGACCCTACATTGAAAGCCACTAGTCTCAACTGAAGTGAAGCTAAAAGGTGCACATGGATGTATCTGAAAGAAAGATGTGGGAAGCTCTGCCTTTGAGGCCGTGCAATGTGGAAAGTAGAGAGCAAGGTTAGGGCTTGAAAGAGCAGGATGCTATTCTGGCTGTTGTGCTTGACCTGACCTGCGACATTAGAAAAGTCACTTGCTTTCTCTTTGTTCCTGATCAGCTTTGATGTGTTCTGTATTTAGGTGAAAAATCTGTTGTAGCATACCTCATTTCTCTTATGAAGAATTCTTCTGAGTGAATGCTGCTCTACTTTTTGAGATTATCCAAAGTATTTCTGTCCTTTCAAAATCTTGCATCTTTGTCCGAATGTTGGCATTGGCTTACTTTCCTGTGATTCCCTGGACATATGCAGCTCCCTGTACCATATTTTCTGATTTCAAACCTGAACCAACACAGGTTTTTCCATATCCAAATCCTTTCTGGAAATAATTTAAGTTCTCTGTCATATCGTAGTGCGGGAGCAGTGCAAGGACCAGCTAACTTCCTTTGTTTAGATAAATCAGTATGAGTATGTCAAAACCAATTTTGTATCTTTTAGTAAAGTCTGAGTGTTTTCTGTTTTTTTCTAAATATCAGCACTTTTCTTGTTATCAGTTAACCTCCACAAATTGTTTTCAGCCTTAGATTAGTCTGCAGTGTTTAGAAACATTTTCCACTTTATTTTCTGTTAATGTAAATGCATGTGTTTGCTTGCATGCACATATGTATATATTACACCATACAAAAATTTCTGAGAAATAGAGCTCAAATTTTGGTTTTCATGGAATGGAATATTATTTGCTTTTTAGTTTTCATAAACTTTCACAATGCATTATATTAATAAATATTAATTATTAATTAAACCATGTGAAGAATACCACAGCCAGCCATTATCAGAAATTACTCTATTTTTCAAATGTCCAACTCTATTTTTCCAACTGTGTTTTGGATTTCTACAGTGCTTATGGTCTTCTCTGTGAATTTTAACCCCAATGGCAGGCGGTTTTCAGTGTATCACATTCTTCCACTTTGGAGTACTTTCTTGATTAATTTCATACCCAATACCACATGTTAATCACTGGAAAAGAGAATGACTGAGCCCTCTTTCATTCAGTGTCTGAGATTTAAAGGGATTGGCATTCTATGAAATTAAGTTTATGGCTCATATCAAGGCCTCAGAGGCCTACTTCTCTACAGTAGGAAAAATGGCTTATTCTCATCCTTTCTGTTTTGTTCCACAAATCTTTTCTCTCAGCTGCTGGCTTACACTGCAGTAGAAAAGAAAAAGAATGAAGATTTTCTATTGTGTTGTATTTCAGTATAGTAAGAAAGCCCCCAGTGTCTGTCAATGCCTGCCCTGCCTAGAAATTGTATTTCAGTTCACAAATGCTTTGTAATCTGAATCTGTATTTTGGCATTTCCCGTAAGAACAAGGGCACTCTGCACTTTTCACTTTTACTTCTATCCTGTGTTCGTAAACTTAGCAAAGTGATGTAAACTATTGCTGTTATGGCATCTTTTTATCAGTGTATGTATTGTTTAGGAGTGTTACCCAGTTTCTTCTTGATTTCTAGCTCATTTGATGCTGACCTTGCCAATTTACTTCATCTTTTGTGTACTAAGAAACACATTTCACCTAAATTGCTTATAGGTTAATCCCTCTGTTATAACTTTAGTCACTGACATCTTGCTTTTGAATTAGTTACTATCATTTTGCTGACCTTTTCAATCTCAACTGTGTCCTTCCTTCTTCTAAAACAGCAGCCAGAATTGACTGCTTTAGCCTCACTTTAATCTCAAATGCACCTTAAAACCTAATGATAGTAATTCTGTTTACTCTCCAGGCTCCAAAATAAATGTCTGTGATGCTTCAGGCTTTCTTACTGTGCTGCACAGAAAACCACATATGTCAATTAATTAATCATGAATACTTGAGAGACTTTGAGAGGCGGGAGTAAAGGCTTGTAAGTCATGCACATCTTGGTTAAACTATTAAAGTTCACCTTCCTATTGCAGAGGCACAGAATATAGGAGGGAACAATTTCCAGGTGTAAGAGACTCATTTACTGGGCCAGTGAGGACTGTCAATGTTATGGAAACAGTCCACTTGACCTTCAGGAGTAGGAAAAATCTTCTGTTGCTTTACAGTATGTAATTTCATGAGCAGAATTTATTTATAGGATCTGAAAAAACAATTTCCCCCTTAGCCAATGATGGGGGGTTCAAAAGCATAAAAGAGGATCTCTACAGGGTTTTCAGAGATAAGGCTCAGAACTTTCCTTCTAGAAGTAAAAACAAAGCATGTTTCAGCTTAGGGCTATCACTTTTTACATAGTCATCTTGCATGAGTCCCTTGGCATTGAAGCATTCAAGTTCCAGCTCTGGGTTTCATATCTTCAAATTAGGATTATTGTTTTAACCAAAAAAAAAAAAATAATATATAATTGGCTTTGCAGTTGTGGAGAATGATTAAATGCTCTATTGCTAGAAGATAATTTGCATCTTAAAAGTCTCAAGAGTACTATTTAAAAAAAACAACAAACACCACCAAATACTTAATTGAAAGGGACCCATCTCAGATGTTTACATGTGTGTAGTTAGCACTATGTATGATGGTACTGCAGGCTGCCTTACTGTATTTTGTACCAGGTTCCATCTCAACTAAAATTAGTATGACACCTGTGAATCTCCTGCCACAGGAACAGCATTAATCTGAAAATTTTAGTCTAGTGATTATCGTCTCCTGGAAAATGATGTAGGTGTGACAGTGCAACAAGTAGGTGTGCCAGTAGGTGTGCCAACAAGTGCATTGTTGACAAAATTTCAAAGCAGCAATGAAAGCAGCCCTTTTCACAGTAGGAAAAGTTGGAGTTGCGATTGTATGTGAGTTGGAGTATGTGATTATAAAATAAGACTGATAAAATCCTAAATTATAAAGGAGGTAGAGGAGGACAGAGACTAGAACCAAAGTACTTATTCCAAATACTCATAAACTTTCAACATTGTCTACATGGACTTCTAGTAACGTTTCTATCCCCAAATGGTTATGAACTCTCTTAACAAAGATAAAAAAAAAAAAGAAGAGTCCCTGTATTTATACATAATTTTGTGTTTTTAAGTAAATCTTTTATCAAACTATTCTGATTTGAAATTCAACTAAGATCTTGGAGCATTCAGTAATTTTTCTGGTAGATTATATTCAATGTTCAGTGAAATTATAATTCTGCAGGAAATAAATGATAGAGAGAAAAATAATGATCCAGCAACCTAAAACTAAGGCTCAAACCCTTCCCCTACTGAAGTGGCCTCCAACTTCAGTACTCCTGTGTAAAAAAACTACTTTGTCTATCCATGCTACGATCCCTTCTCTAAACAAAGGAGGCTAACAATCCTTTTTCCACCTTAAACATGTTGTAATGATAGAATTTACTACAGTATGAGGTTATGATGTGAATAGAGCTTGATAAATAGAGGATACAGAAGGAGATATATATATATATATGGTTTAAAAGCTGGAAACTTCAGCCTTGTAGCAGTCTGACTAGTTAGCAGATATAGGCACAACATATATGCATCAAGACTCAACAAATGTAGAAGTCAAAATATCTATTGTTCATGAGTTATAGTGTGAAAAGGTAAAGAATGAAAATCTGCATGTTGTAGCCATTTTAACTTCAGATTAACGCAAACTCCTCTTTGTTTCTTTTGCCCCAATTTGCTGTTTTCTTCACAGTAATGGGGTTGATGTGTTGCTCCATACACAGTGAAGAACTTTCTTTTAAATCTGATGACAAATGTACTCTCTGTTTCTCTTCAAACTGTACTTACTGTCTCATGAGCTGAGCACACACAAGATTTCTGTGAAACAGTAACTTCATTCCTAAATGGCTCATACTTCTTCCCCCACCCCTGCCCCCCTTGTCGTGTATTTGAGTAGATTGCAATGGACGTATCATCTCTTTAGTCTACAGAAAAAATAAGCCTTGTGCCTTTAAAGTGATACCTTTCCACTCCACAGAGATACAAGTTGTGGGGAGTTACAGTATCTTTGATGGTTAGACCAAAGATTTTAGGAAATACTTCAGAGCTGCTGTCTGGGATCGTAATTCTTCCCTTGTCATCCTTTTGTCTCAGTAATCTTGTCTCTCTTAATCTCTGCATTTTTAAACTTGATATTCCCCTCTTTATTTGTTTTCCAATTTATTTACTTTTTTTACCAGAATAATCTCTAGCTCCATATAGTCTACAAAATTTAAGAGCCCAGGAAAAAATAATTTGAAAGATAATATAAACACTGTGTTCAGAAGGGGAGACATCACACCTAAATTACCAGGTGCATGCGAATTTATGCCATTCTCAGTCACTGTTTCTTTTTCCTTTCTGTAATTGTTACTGGGGAATACATGTAAAGCTGGCAAAACAGAGGTAATTTACAATCAATTCTGTGCATAAACATGGAAATCCTCTGATATGAAAGATCACACAGTTCATTGTTCATATATTTTTCTGACAACAATTTTATTCCTGAACTTTTTTGCAAGTACTGAAACCTTAAGCAATTATGGAATAAGCAACTGTTAAGCTAAGAAATTCTGTGTGAAGTGCTTTCTTGATAGTGTTGCTTACTTTTCTATTAAAAGAAACATCTTCATACTTTTATTTGAGAAATGGGATTAAAATCATGCAAGATGGGCAGCCAGAGGAGGAAGTTACAGGGTTCTGGGTTTTTTTGTTTCTTGGGGGAAAGGGAAAATGGTAGATAGAGGTGTTTCATTACCAAGTACCTCGAAGAATTTTCTCATCTTGGTTTCCACAGAGTAAGTACTGCTTTTTTACACCTTTGAAAGTATTCTTGCTAAAAAAAATATGTTGGTAAAGGCTTTCCTTTTTTGTTAAAAGAACAGAACTTTTATTCTGGAGTGGTATTTTTGTTTATTTAAATGAGATATAGCTTCATGAGTATATTTTTGTCTTCTGTTGTTGAGAATTAATTGATGACTTATCTTTGTACAAATTAGTGATGTTGCAAAGATTAGAATATTAGAACAATGGTGTAATGATGATAAGACTTTTTATTATTTTCTATTTTCTGTGCTTGATATTTCTGTACTAATTGGGCTCCATGGGGTAGTATTCACGAAGAAACTGTGGATGGGTTTGCATGGTTGTCATAGGTATGTGCGTTCAAGCTATGAATTGGAAATGTCAGTGCAAGTAGTGAGGCTATTGCTCACTCCCAAACAAAGCTACATGATAATTACAGATTTGTAGTTTTTCCAATTTGTAACCGTCTCAGTATTGAGCCTGTTTGAAGTGCAGCTACTGATTGTAATATGAATAGCAAATAAAGAAAACAGGGCCTGATGGACAACATCCAGATGTAATGTGCCCCGTTTTTGAGCATTCTGTACCTGCCCTTGAAATTCATTGGCTGGTGTTGGATTGACTGAAAAAGTAAACATCCATGTTTAAGCATTGCTTGCTTTTCCAGTCAGAATCAGCTGCTTCTTTGGGTTTGGATGCTACTCAACATATTTTGGAACCACTATAATACAAAGAGTAATAAACTCAATCCTAAAGATAAAATAATAACATTAGGATTGGGGAATTCAAATCAGGAAATGAAGCTTCAGAAGTAAACCATATTTGCAACTTCATCATTATATCACAAACAGGGAAAGTTCATTCAAGACAATACAATAGAATTTATTTTCCATTGATATTTTTAAAAAATTTATTACTATAATTTTTACTTGTGTGTTGCATTGTGCATCTACTAAGAATCATAACTTTGCATTTAACAACACAAAGCAGAATGTTAGAAGTACTTATCTTATAATTAGTAAGTTTTAGGAGTAACTTTAGAAACAGGAATATTTTCTTTCCCAGGTACAGAACTGACCACCTCTATTACTTTCCTTTCTGTGGTAATAGGGGGATTACTGAGTCCATTATATGAATCCCTTTTTTTTGACATAGATATTATTACAATTGATCTTGACACATTGTGATATGGATTAGAACTCTTTCTATACTTCATTGTCTTTGCTATTACATGAGAAGTAAAGTAGTGATGTTGCAGGTAGTTGGTGTCCAGTGCCATTATCCCAGTCATGTTTCTGCCAAATTCACGAAGAATGATCTTCGGTTTTGGTGTTTGGCTGAGGTATTTTGCAGAATGGACTTTCATATATGCTCCTTTATGAAACTAAAACATTTGAGAGGCACATTCGCATTTCATCATTTATAACTTACTGGTTAGGGCATTAGGCTGGCATGAAGGCCCAGGTTTAAGACGTCATCCTCAGTGAATCGGTGCAATAAAAATTCTGCTTGGAATCAAGCTGAATGAGATTGAATTGAAGGCAAGAGCTCAAACCACTACACTTCACCCACATTTCAGCACCTACCTGAAAAATAGAAACCTCAGCTTTTTATTAGAAAAGGGACTATTCTACTTAGGGAAAAATTTTGTGTAGTTTTGTTTTCATTCCACCACCGTGCATAAAGCCTTTAGAAATTGGTCAATCACCATGCAATGGAATTGTCATCTCTCTGTCAGCTTTAGTATGTATTCATTGAAGTTGCAGTTATTTGGAGAAAAACATATTTGTCAGAATAATCCAACAACTGCTCATGTTCTTTCATCGGTTCTTGCTCATGGTCATGTCTTTACTGGGCCTGAAAATGTTTAGGGGAACTTGTTTTTCTGCTGTCAACACTAGAAGAAATTTAATTTTTCTTTTATTGAACTTCACAATCTGGTATAATGTACATGAATGGTTTAACTGAAATTGATTTTCTTAGCTCTCTGCTCAATTACATCTATTCTATGAATCTATGCTATGTTACCATTTCAGCGCTCTCATGCAAACCAGTCCAAGGAACTCCTGGTTCTAGATTACCTCTCAGGTTGTGAGTTTTTTTAACTAGATTTCAGGCATGACTAGAATTCAATGTTTTGAGATTATTTTACATATCCTAATCTTTGTTTAATTACAATCCTAGGGCAGTACAAAGCATTCTAGCATCAGCATATTCATTCTTCTTAGAATATCACACAATTGAGTTTCCTTTGGTAGTCTTTACTTGGCTTCACTATAGTAGCCTAGAAGATACAGAAACATTGATGCTTTGTGGAGCAGACTCAAAGTTGAGTGGAAAGAAGAGGATATATGTCTATGGTCATCTTATACATTTCTGTGTTCAAAGTAGATACGAAAATGAAGGGAGAATTGTATGCTGGTGTGACTGTATATTATTCCCAGAAAAAAAAGGAGAAAAAAGATATGTTTGTCAGCACTCATCAAGTCCCAAATAAATCTTGCAAAAAAAATATATTTTTGAAGGTATGATATTGTCGTTGCTGTCTTGTCACTGAAATCCTGCATAGTTTGTCCATTGTACACTTCACATGTGTCCAGACACTGTAAAGAAAACTAAGCTGAAAAAGTTCAGCTAAATGGGAACAGAAAGGGTAGAAGAAATCAGCAGAAGCTCAGGGCATGTGGGAGGTACCTGAGGGAAATTTAAAATAGTTTTGGAGGAAAGGAAACTGATAGAGGGTTTCTCTTCTCTTTTGTGGTCCTGCTACCCTGATGTCATCTGTAACTTTCCTGCCCCTCTCCCTGCTTACCTTGATGCATAACCAAAGGACCTATGAGAAGGTTTCTTTGTCTTCCTCTGCTTTTAAAGCCCCAACATGGGACAAGAACTAGGGTAAGAAGAGTTTCCTTCTGCCTGAGCTGCAGGGGGAAGACCTGTCAGGGAAGTAGATGAAGGACATTTCCATGGAGCAGGGCTGTCGACATGGTGATGGGCAGGGAAGCATTTCTGCTCCTGCTTTTGGAAATGCCTGCATTCCTGGCCATAACACCACAGGCCTTCCTCTTTCTGCTGCACCAGCAGAAGTGAAAACAGGAGGCATCTTAAGGCATAGCAGTTGTTCCCTCTCCATTTTTGCACAGGCATGGAGGTCAGTGTAGCTGTCCTAAGCTGCTATTTACTCTACCTGTGCCTTGGTCTTCCTCTGAAATCATGAAGCAAAATGGTAACTTGAGAAAAAACTCCTTGCACTTTGTAGTATCTGGGTAATGTGAAAAAGTCGTATCCCTCACGGTGCCTCTTTGAAAAGGCAAGGGAAATAAAAGAGGTTGCCTCAATTAATATTATTTAGCAGTCAAGGTATTTGGATTTTACTACTGATTCCTTAGATACTGCTAAAAATATCAAAATTCGGCATACTCATTACCTGTGAGGTGGCTGCTGTACGTACTGGCACCAGTGAGAAACAGGATCTCTAGTTATCTCATGTCAAATTACTGTCTGCAGTAGCAAGTACAAACTTCTGTTTGTAGCGAAATCTGTGAAGTCTTATCGTCAATTGCAACTTGATTTACCTAGTGTGAAGCAGAAACTAGGCTGAAACACCTATAAACCATTGATTTTTATTATTTTTTTAAATCTTATTGTTTTTATCTCCTCCTCTAAACTCTTCTATTGCTTATTCCATGACACTGGTCAATAGCTCTTCTGTAATTTATAGTATGTCTAAAGTGGTCTCATCACAGTGAAGGGTATTGCTAGGCTTCGGTTCACATTGCTTTGACAAATACTGTAAAATATTTAGTTGAAAATAGAAGGTAAGATTATATTTGCAAGTAGAAAACTCACTTTCACTAAACCTATTCTCCCTAATTTAATACCTGTTCACTAATAAATTAAGGTGACAGGAAATATCACTGTATATTACAGTACTATGAGGTGCAATTTGAAAGTGACACAGATGAAAAATTGTTCCTGTAATAAACTATTGATTTTGTTCACGATCAGGACTTAAAGAACAGGATATGTAAGCATAAGTGTGTCTGAATCTGAGCAATGGTAAATGTCAGGTTTAGGGCTTCAATAATTGTATCCAATACAGAAAACACAGGGAAGATGATGGAGGTAGTAAAAAATACAGATGGCTTTCTGAAGAAAAAAAAATCGGAAGAATTTCTTGCAGTCCTTGAAATATATTTAGGCATAGATTAGTAAGCAGAGCTAAACATCTGGTACAAGGGAACCACCTCTAGAGCAATGAGGTGACACTGTGACAAAAATGCATTTTCAAGTCATTAAAATCACCTTGAATGAAGTAAATGGACCAACTGGTTTTAAATACTAGATGGTACAGTTTATCATAAAACATGTGACACGTTAATCATATAGCAACGTTTTAAAACTGTATGTGCAGCAGTTCTTCAGCAAACTATGTGTTTGGTTTTAAGGGAACACTATTCAGACCTCCTCAAGGCCCAGTTACACTGCATATAAATGCAAATAAATTCTCAATGGATACCTATTTATAAAGTTATTTTATCTAAGTGTTCCTAGAGGTTCTTAGAGCAAAACATTAAGAGGATTATCTCTTTTCCTTTGAATGAGCATACTGTCTTAAGGGGGAAAATCAATAATTAGTTTACATGTTGTTCGGAGTCCCCCAACTTAAGCTTACAATATTTGCTGAAATTCAAACCTGAACTTTTAAAGAGTGCTTTGAGAAAAGAGTTCTTAACTTGAAAGTACAAGGTAACAATGTGATCTTTGAGTTTGTTTTTTTCTTTTGTGTGTGTGTGTATCCCCTTTCCTGAAATGCATATGTTCAACATGTACACTTACATTGTCCCTGACTCTCGTGACCTAACCTCACACTCAAAAAAACCAACCCAAAAAAACCACCTCCCAAAGCACAAACAAATTAAACAAAATCAATCCAAAATGGAGGAAAGCCACAAACTTCCTACAGTAAGATATTGTCTCACTGCTGCTATTAATTTTTACTTAAATGTTCAAAATACGCAGTCTAAATCTTTCAAGCCTGTTCAGGTGATGTTGTGCATGGAAGCATAAGGTAAAAGATTGGGCAGGACAGATGAGTGAAAGAAAATTATACTGTAAGGGCATTTTGAGTTGAGTGGCTAACTTTGGAGCAACAGAGTCTGTGGTGGTCCTGGTCCTGGCAGTTGAGCTTGTTCTGAATATGCAATTACAGACGTATGGTGGCATTGTCATAGGTCCTAAAAGCAACTCATCCATTACTAGCATGGTGCTGCACCCAACCTAAGAGTCCCTGGCCCCTGTGGCCCTGAATTCTGCTCCAGCGCAGTAAAGTCTTATGAAGGATGATTACATCCAAGAAGTTTTATATGAGAGTTAAGTTGTGCTTAAGCCTGTATCTTCAATAGCCCGAATGTTATTTGATTGTGCTTAATTATTATTATAAGCACTTGTGAATAATGGAGTGTACAAAAGGATATGCTTAGCAATGCTTATGGCTATCCAATTACTTCTATTTGCATTTGTATGGGACTTGTGTCATTATATCCCATAACAACACTTCGGATTGTATATGACTCTGTGCATCAGAAGATGGTTTGCTAGGTAGTTCTGCCAGTAAAGTGGGAAATGAACCAAGCTTGACTTTTATGACTTGCAAATGTAGGGAGAGAGGTTGGTTTTGGTTTTAATTCAGTTAAGGTTTACTGATAACGTATTCTCCAAAAACCATGAAGGTTTTGCTTTGTTAATGTAAACGAAAATGCAATATTAAAGAATAACAGAACTCTGAACCAGTCCTGTTCTATATGAAGACATATCCAACATCTCAGTTCATCTGTTTGTCAAAGTTGCACATACAACCATTTTAAACAGACTTTTGTAGGAATTGCTGCTCTCATGAACATGCCATATAGTTAAAAAAATAAAAGGAATGCTGCACAAGAACCTGTGTTTGTATAGTTTCACTATATATTTCAGTGTAGTAGTTGAATTTGTACAGAGTTCTGCATGTGATACCTGTAAAGAACTGAAATGACTAACAGATGATCAAGGGAAAGGAGTCAAATAATTATTATGGCTGATGATTAATATAGATGGGTATCAAGCCACCTCACTGTTTGTCACCGTTCTGCTTGTACTTCAGTAGCCAGCTTTGACACCTGTCTGCTGTAAACAAATTCTCTTATTAATGCTCTTTCATTTCAAAGTGAAATGAGGAGCTGTATATATGTGCCTGCAAAGCTCTCAGGAATGACCAGTAGTGAATTAAAAAGCTTAAGAAATATCGAGCCATGAATCCAGACTTCACAGTGAAGCATGAAAAGGAATTAGGGTGGAATGAGTGTCTACTCTTGTGAACAATTGCCAAAGGGTCCTGGATTTTCTGATAACAGTCATTTGTGGTGGAAATGGTACATCAAATAGGAAGTTACTGCTCGTTAAGGTAAAGAATGAAGTAGTACTCATGCTGGAGTATGTCATGTATGGATTTTTTACCCATTTAGAGTTGAAGAACAACTTTGCTTAATTTTTTCAAACCTGATTTCTGTCTCAGTTTTACTACAACATACATTTGAAACGTGTATCTTCCTTTTCTAGATTGCTTTTACCAGTGATCATTGATATCTCAGAATGCTACCTTTTCCTTTTGGTCAAAAAACCCTATTCTTTACATGCCTGTCTTTGTAAAGGTTCAAGTAATGTCAGATGATTGTTTTGTAATGTCAGATATCTATCTTTTATTACCAGTTGTTGTGGATAGAAATGTCCAAAAGTTCTGCTTTTCAGCAATACTCATTATTGTAACAGAAAGAAACTTCCATGATTAAGAAATAGCATTAAAACTACTATAAGATCTTATAATTTTGTCTTTTCCTGTTAATTTTTTTCCAAAAAAAAATCTGTGTACCATGCTTTAATTTGGGGTGCTTTGCAAGATAGGAAGGCAAAAATTTTATGCCTGAATTTTTAGGGTAAGATTTAGCCCTGCTCTGTATGGAAAAGAACTTCCATCTTATGTACATTCTTTATTTTGATATAATGTCAATATAAATTTTCTTCTGAGTTGAAAACTTTGAAATTACTGCTTATTATTTCTACTGTTACTCTACGATTTTACAGACTTATTTACTTATCTCTCTTTATTACATTGGTTTAATGCCAATTACACAAAATATGATCCATATGTGGATCGTGGTTCGCGTTTGTAAACTATGTAAACACTGTCAAGTCTTATGAGTTTAAACAGTGGAGTTTACTTCTACTAAGAAGTATTCTTAAATCCATTATAAACAACACAGTTTTAGAATGATAGTGGTTTGTGCAGACAAACCAAAACATTTTTAAAGAAGAAATCTTAAAGAAATTATTTCAAAGTGCACTTGATAGAAGATGAAGATGAAGAAATAGCTACCTAGCTTTTCGGCTTTGGGATGGAAAGTAAATTTTGTGTTGAGTGGTATTAGCCCCATTCAAGTGATGCAGTTTCACATAGAGCACAGCTATTTTCTTAGAAGTGTGCAGCACAGCACGTCAGGACCTGGAAATATGTTGCCTGTGTAATGTCAAGACCTGACTCAATCAGCAGTTTATCTTTCGGCCAAGAACAGTAGGATCAAAACATCAGGGTGGTGTGCCCTGGAAACTTTAGGTTGTTTCAGAGCAACCTCCTATTGAATGAGCTAAATCTCCTGCATCCTCCTTTCTCCTGTTTACAGTGTACAGCCTAATGTGGCAAGTCCACAGGATATGTGTGCATCTACCTATGCAATGAGAGAATCACCACCATTTGTCGGCATCTTGTATTAAGCTGTCAGTGAATATCTAAATCACTTCCTTTTCTGTCACTTCATCCCTCAACTACATCCTTCGAGACACACCACCATTCAGAAAGAACCCCCAGAAATACCCTCTAAAATGATATGTAAATCCAGGAATTCATTATGCTCTGCGTAGTACAGGTTTAATTCTTCCTGCTAGGCCTCAATCTTCTGAAACATTACTCTGATATACAGTACAAAAGCAGTAACAAAGATGTTCATATCAGTCCATTGTGAGCTGGTGGCAGGGAGAGAAATCAATGAAGCCATGAGGACAATAGCTGGGGTTTAAACAGGCTGCACAAATTTGCTAAGACACAGACAAAAGGCCTGTGCTGAAAAGCGAGCTGCTGAAGAATTCCTCAGGCTCCATTATGTGGCCGAAACAATCCTCACTTGGAGAGAGGATTTGCATCTCTAATAGGGTTCAGGCTCTGTTTGTGAAAGGCTTTCGCTGGGGCTGACCCCATCTCTCAAGATCACATTGATACCCAGCGCCTCGCCTCTGCCCTGTTCTGCACTGCGCAGGGCAGTATCATGGGAAAATGCACCAGCTTAAAAGGAAGCGGAGGAAGGCCAAAAAAAAAAATTAAAGGCTCGAGGCAGTTTCGGTGGTACTTAGCAGGGAAAATTACTTTGGCAAATAATAGAACCTACTGCTGGTAATTACTGCTAACAAGCTTCCCTCAACCCAAATGTGACACTTGGACTTACGTGAGAAAAGCTGATATAGACCAAGCTTATTAAGCCTGAACGAAAGATGGCTCTTCCCTACAAAAACACACCACTTGGAACCTGCAAATTCTGTAATCTAGTGTTACCAATTATCTGTTAAAATAGAAAATAGAGCTGTAATATTTTAGGTTCTTCCTAGTGTGTGCAATGCCAGATGCTCTAAATTGAAGTGATTTTAAATAGAAAAATATTTTGTTTCATTCATGTGCTCCTGTTTAAACCAAATTTGGCTTTACTTACTCCATCTTCTGGAGATAGGCAACAGTTTGTCTTTTAATAGGACTGTGCAAATGATATTGTTCTAAGTTTTCTGAAAACACAACTGTCTTTACTCTTGGAAAAAGTACTTTGAATCAATTGATATCCTCTTGAAACCTTCCTGTATGTAGATTCCATACATACATGGGCCTCCCTGTTCTCTCAAACACTTTATTTATGTAAAATAATCTCTCTAAAAAAATTCAAAACCACACTGATGTCTATATTTTAGATAGAATATTTTAAAATTTGAGGGAAGTGATTCAGTGTTGTCCAGATTTGTAAAGAAGGCTATCTAGAATTCACAATCACATCAGCAGCCCACATCTTTTAACAGCAGAGAGCCATAAGTGTTTTTCCCCATGCTCTTGCCAGTTAATGTTGCATCAGGTACAAGCACTTTTGCACTAAGATCAGCTCATCTACATTATATCCTCTTCTACTGTGTTTCTTATGCTGAGACAGGTTCAGTTCGTTTCATCCACTACCTCAAAAGAGGTTGTAGAAAAGGAAGGAGACATAGAGACATATACACATCAGAGGTGTCAGACAAGACTACAAGAGGCAACAGTTAAGAGCTGCCACAAGGGAAATTCCAGTTGAAAAAGGGGGAAATAATTCTCTGTGGTGAGAAAGCAGAAACCCTGAAACGAATTAAAAGACATTGAGGAATCTCTATCCTTGGAGAAGTTTGTATCTTGGCTATGATGGACGCTAGGCTTCCTAATCCAACTTTGAATTTGGCTCTGCTTGGAGCAGGAGTTTGGACTAGAAGTTGTCCAGGGGGTTTGACTGACCTAAACATGATGATTTGTTGGGAATCTATGTTGATCATTTTGCTGCAAAACTGTATGTGAACTCTCAGTCTAAGCAGTCTTCATGTATTTGTGAAGCTGTACTCTCTTCTTCAGCAAGGACTTTAAATTCAGACATACTGGTGCATCTTTGCAAATTTCCATATTGCTTAGAGAAAGAAAAATGTAGATTGCAGGGCATTTTTTTTAAATAAAAAGACAAATTATTTTGTTAGATTTCAACATAATAATGAATGTCTGAACTATTAGCTTGCAGAATAAATAAAATATTTGTGTTTATATAGTATTTTGTTAAGTTGCTAAATTGCCCAAGACATATAGCAGTACATTAACCGTTATTTTGTAGAATGTTTTTCTTTTAAGACTTACATTTGCAGACCTATTCTTTCCCTTTGTGTTTCGGGAAGCTGTTATATCTAGAAGATGGAATCTCATTACTGTGCATAATTGTAATTATGTAAATAAGGTTACTTCTGCCTATCTTATATTTAAAAAGCCAAAGGAAAATGTCGATGGTCTAGTTAGTGTGACGCATTCAAAGGGACTGCAAATTAACTTTTCCATAACATTTCTAAAACCCTTCCTTTTCTAAATGGGTGACTAGAGTTCATGCTGACCAGCTGCTATTTTTGGGTGTATTCATCTCATATTTTAGGAGGAGAAGAAGAATTGGTCTAGCCATCTAATTAAAAAAGCATGGTGGTCAGAAGCAGTAGAAATTATGAACAAGCCTATGTGTATACTTCATGTAATTTCAGTGGATTATTTTTTTCTTGGTTTTCTTTCTTCTTAATAGAGAGCTATGCCAAAACCATGAGAGGAAGGTAGATGATAATAGGGGCTTCATCTGGGACTGGGCTGCTGTTCAGCATTATCATCTCAGCAAATTCATCCTTCTAGGGGTTTTATTTCCATAGACTTACAGTCCCTCCTCTCTTCCAAGAAAAATGAATCGTCTTGTTGGTTGTAAATTTTGTCTATGAAGTTGGTTGATTCTGTGAGGAAATTTCATTCCAACTGAATTGTCACCTAAGTACAGACGTGAAATTGGTTTCCAATGGTGCCTTGATTTTATAAAGTACAGTGTAAAATGGAGTTTTACACTCCTCATTTGCTTATGCAGAGGAGGAAACAAAGGTACAGGGAGAGGAAATCACTCTTCAAGGTCATTTGAGTTAAGTTGTGGTTGGGTATAAGCATTTATCTCCTAACTCCTAGCTCAACACCTGTCTTTCCAGTCATATTGCAATTTTAGTAATTTTCCTGTTTAAGAAGTTTTGTGAGGTTCCTCTGTTTTTTCCCTGTGATCCCGAGAAGCTCACCAAATATGTCTTCCTTGTTTTTTTACATGGAGGGGGGGAAAAGTAATCTTGTATTCATAGCGACAGTTTACTTGAACCAGTAAGCATTTTCCCTAGTGTTAATTGAACAGAACAGGAACATGAGGGCAGCTTATTTTGGTAAAGCGGTAGATTAAGTTATACATGCTGATATCCTGAGTCCAGGAAATGCTTGTGTATTCATTGTGGGTTGATGCTGCATACTGATGTGGAGTTTCACACTTGTATGAATGTTCTGAGTTAACTTTGCATTGAGCCATCCCTGGGATATCTACTTTAAATTTCTTTTTTTTTAATAATGTCTTCTTACTTGAGTATATATCATGGATAATGCTACGCTTCTGCATAACCTATGCAACTGAATTTTGGTGGCTGATGAAAAGTGGATTCCCATGAAAGCAAATCCCTTTGTACATTTTTGAAGAACTACAGATTATTTAAACACTTTTTTTCTTAAAATTGTACAATAATGTGACATAAAATTGATTACAGATTACTTAAACTTTTTTTCTTAAAGTAATCTCTAATCAATTTTATGTTGTATTATTACGCAATCACATGATAGATAAAATGTTCAGATATAAATTATCATTAGTTATGCATGAAAATTTTCTCCATGCAAAAACTAATTAGTCACCTTTCTACCCTTATACTCTAATGTGCAGGTTTACAGGACCTGGCCACTAGTCTTGAATCCATGTTTGATGAAACATTTTGAGTTGTCCAGGACAACATAAATTTGAATGACCTAGAATCAATATAGAGCTGCCTGACAATAACAATCAGTATTTAATTCTGCAGTGGAGGTAGTTACTTAACCTTCCTTCTAACATAGAGATATTTCTGTCATAGATAAATGTATTATTCAGATGTCTCTTAAATTAATTCAATCAAATCTCATGTATCCTTAGGAAAAGGCTAAGGGGAAAAGAGTTATCTTTTAGAATCTTCCCCACACAAATACACCAGTCAAAAATGCGCTCAAATATTACATTCTAGATGATGATTCTAATTTTTGTGGATTTGGGAGGCTTGTTCTTTTTTTTCATTGAAGGTCTGAGGCACTGGAAAAACCTGTAATTAACCAACACGATAACCATGTCCTTTCTGAGGAAGGGTGACCTGTGTAATCTGACCCAAGAAAAAGTGAACCACTAACCTGGTAAGTAGATAGTGGTCGGAACTGGTCTTCTGAGTGACAGCTTAGATTTAACATGGCTGATGTATACTGAAGTCTAAGATGGGGTCTTTTCTGAGATCTCTGAAGTTCTGTTAAAGAGGAGGATATCCCTTGCTTCCATTCTATCTTCTGTAGTTCTTTTATAGGTGTACTCTCCAGTTTCTTAACTGTACTTGAGTTTGTTTGTTTGTTTGCATGAAGGCTTTTTCATAATCATGGTATTCATACTAACTGGTCATGGCTCCTAAAGGCATAGCTAAAAGTTTTAGTCTCATAAATGGAAACAAACATATAATGATTTACTTTAGTCTTGAATTATAATGTTCTTGTTAGTGAAGTAGGAAGAACACTAGCATACAAAAGTTATGCACCGTAGGGTTGTGTGAGTTGTTTATAAATTTTGTAATGGAGCTGTTTTACACCAAATGACCTCATAGGACGTTGTCTAAGCCTGAGAAGGAGCTTCTTTACTTTGAGGGTGACAGAGCACTGGAACAGGCTGCCCAGGGATGTTGTGGAGTCCTGTTCTCTGGAGACATTCAAAATCTGCCTGGACACATTTCTGTGCAACCTGCTGTAGGTGGACCTGTTTTGGCAGGGGAGTTGGACTAGATGATCTCCAGAGGTCCCTTCCAACCCCATATCATTCTGTGATTCCATGATAAGCTGGAACTGAATGCACAAACCCATTTTACAGCCTTGGGCTTTCTTGAATTCATAGGAGTAAATAATAAAACCTTGATTTGTAGATTTGTAATGCTGTTTTGCTGGTCTTGTTCAGGTAAAGTCCCTGTTTCTTTATTACTGACCCTAAATACTTGTTGTTAAAACTTAAGCAGGGGCAGGCATGTAATTTTTAAAATACTTTGTCATAGAGTTGTTTAGGAAATGTAAGGTTGATTCTTCAGGGTTTATTGCCAAAATGGGCTTATCCTGGCTATCAAAGTGTTTATAACTTCCTAAGTTGAGTATGGGCTAGGTAATGGTATGGGTATGAAACAAAATTAATATTCCCTTTTGTGCTCCTCATCTCCAGTGATAATTGGAGACATAATTTTCAGTGAACACCATTGCAGGTTTGACCAGAGCAAGAAGTGCATTATTGAGAGGAGTAATACTAACTAGATGGCAGGTTACTACTCCATGACATCTTTAAAACCATCTCCCGGATTCTTCTTACCCCAGGACTTGTCCCATTGCCTTTTTTATTTCTTCCCTTCAGAAATGAAAAATGGCTGCACTTGGTTTACTTTATAGCACACAAGAAAGCCAAAGTCTGCATCTGCACTTGAATTTTAGATTATAATAACATTTCTTCACTTTAAGGATTTTTTTTTTCTTACAAACTGGACACCTTTGTTGAAGGGAATAAAGGGAGAGATCTTCATACCGAGAAGGGATTGATATCATTGGAGAGCAACGTTCTCTACAAATTACATATTGTACAGGCAGGCACAAAATGAGCTTTCATGCCGCCTTCTGTCAGTATCATTCCTCCCTGCCTGAATGGACAGCCCTCTTGTGATTTATCTTCCATTCAGCAGTCAGTATCCAGTACTTTTTCAGTAGTGATGGATAAGATCTCTTGCTAAATTGACTACTGACTGCTGAGCATTGTTGAGCTTGAGAAATGAATGGGAAGACAAAGCTTAACATATCTCATACATGGAGCTGCAGGTTATGGAGGTTATGGGATGATTCTGGTGAGCTTGGAAAAGCACCTGCTTAATTTAGATCCCACAGACAGAGGGAACAGAACTATCCTATTCTCTACTGTTATATGAACCAATTTGTGTTTTAGCTGGTATGTGAGTAAAAAGGATGTATCTAGGCTTCAAAACTCTTTATTTTCTGTCCTCTTTCAAAGCTGCTCTATTTGAAAGATATTCAGCATACACAGTGTAGCCCCATATACTTTCATAATTCAAGATATTAAGATATTTCAAAAATTTAATGTACTTTGTGTGTAAGGAGAGGCAGACATTTAATAATAGTGCTGACAGGAGACAAAAATCTTTTTCCAAAACAAACCAAACAAATTACACTCCATCACTTTGCAACATAATAGATTTTATCTAACAATATTTTTGGTCCTCAGTAGATCATTTTGTAATGTATTCAGCTGTGAAGCTAGGCATTGGAACATTTCATTCTTCCTTGACCTCATTCAGCCTTGTTGCTCTTTCCCACTGCACAAGGGTGCTCAGCAAGCCTTCACTTCTTCCTATTACCTGGCTTCTGAAATATAGCATCCTGTGCTTTCTAAACCAAATACACAAAGCAGAGGCTTCCACCTTTCAAGGGCAATCACTTCCTTACATACTTGTGGCCTCTAGAGTGTGGTATAGAGATCGGAAGTATCTGTGGGCAGGAGCTTTTCTCCCTCTATTTTAAAGTGGACTCTATCCATATATTTCTGGTGTGTTGTCACGTGTCTTTATGTGTGATAATCACAGTGTGATATGCTTGGACCAGGCATGTTCTGAACAACACATACAACTTGTTAGATGCATGCATATGGCAGAATATAAGTGTCAGAAGTTAAGGTAAATGACCAGAAAATACTTTCTATCTCAACTCTGATGTCTCTTATTTGCATCTTTAACAACAGCAACACTTTTGATTATTCAATTAGAGAAGAAAAATGGATAAAAATGGCAGTTCATTTGGAAAAAACTATGGATCTCATAGGTACTTCCTTTGTTGAGAAACTTAATAACCTCAGGACACGGAAAGGGAAGGTAGCATCCTTACAGAAACTCCAGTTTGATTTGGTTGGCAGTGCACCATAGCTTTGACTTTTATTTTTAATTCTGTACCTGGCTGTTCATAAATAATGCCAAACTTCAAGCACACCATCACCAAAAAACATCAATACGAGTTGGTGAATTTAGAGCTGACTGCTTTTTCCACATTAGTTAATATATTATGAACAAGAGCCCATGCAGAAAAAACTGCTACCATAGTAGACAAAGAGATCAAGATGTGTTGGGCAAATCTCTCCCCTGTGTCTTTTTTCCAGGAATCTGTTGAATAACTGTATCAGCAGAGTCTGCAAGAATTTCAAAGTAGTTGGTAGAACTTGCTTTGAACACAATTTTTAAGGGACATAAAAGATCTGAGAAACTTAAATTCACGGGCTATATATATTTATTGCCAATTTTAATAGTTCATTTCTAGTATTTTATAACAGGACGTAGGACACTGAACTAACTCTAATGACCTCTTGTAAGGGAAAGAAGGGAGAAGGGTTAAAAAAAATTCTGCTGACAGTAATGTCTATTTCAGATACTTAAATATAATGATGCCAGTAGGTGCTGCTTTAATATTGCTAGCTATAGTAATTTTGGAAGATATTCCTTTGTTTTAGGAAGATCATAAGTATGATGACATGTGATATATTTAGTGGGAATGAGTACTTAAAGTAGCACCTGTTAAAAGATTAAACAGCCACATAAAGACTTCTTACGATTTTATACAAATTAAAGCTGTCTCCAGGTAATCTAATTTTATCTTCTTTTTATTTTTTTCTTTTATATTTTCCCTTGGAAAATCAACTAAAAATGTTTAATGGTAAAAAAGTGATTTCTCCTTGCCAGAATAGTAAGATTTTCTGCTTCAAGTCTGGTTTTGTGGCTGACTAGGTGGAAGACAGCCAAAGTCCATATTCTGTTTAGTCTTTCTCTTGGGCTTAAACTAGACTGTGATCACTTCATCAGCTATTTATATGTGTTAAAGGGAAACCTTAAGAGGGCCACTGGTGGGAGTGTAAGGAATTTTTTTTTTAATGCACATTTTTCTCTAAATTGTGTTGTAGAGAAATGGCACTTGAAATAATCTCATGCTCAATCCATATCCAATGTAGTTTCTGAGTCTTAATGAATAGTTAAGTATCCTAAGCTTTCAGAGTCTGAATATCTTGGGGTGAATTTCTGATACTGTCTTCCTAAAATAAAATTCCCCAAGTCTTTCTGGCTTTCTACCATTTGTCCATCCCCAGAGCTGGGCTTCCACAACATGTGGCTTTCTGGGTGGACAGTAGGGGCTTTCAGTCCTAGGAAACTCTAGCGCAAGATGAATCTCCCAGTTACGAGCCTTCAAACCATTTGGAAGTAGAAATGGTTCATAAACCAATATTAGTTAGTCCTACATCAGCTTCAAGGTTTACTGGATACCTGATCACTTCTGATTTTCATAGTCTTGAAGGTAATTTTCACTTCCAAAATATAGAATTTTGATTTTTTGGGGGACTTGAACGAGGTTTGTTGAAGTTGGAACAGTTCTGTTTCCCAAATGTATTTTTAAGTTATTTGATGTGTTTGAGTGCCTTATTTTGAACTCGTAAGCCACATATTTCTAATAGAAATATAGAAAAAAGGAGGGGAAGAATATTTTTAACTGCTTTTTCAATAGATAACAACTTCAGAAAGCCGTATGTGATGTTTCACTTAAAGTGATAGTATCACCTGTTTCACGTTGTTTGCTAGGCACTTTAGTGGATAGTCCACTTTCATCTGATTTGTATTTGAATCTTAAAAGTGCTTTCTATGTGATTTTCTCTCACTTTTCTTTCATGGATGCAGCAGAGGGGTTCTAGTTGGTTTTTGTTGGTTTTGTTTTTTCACTCTGGATTATCCATCTGCTTAATTGGATGAGGGGTGTGCATGTTGTTTCAGTTAGTTAATTTCTGGAGCATTAATTATTTGATAAGCTCTAATGAGGATTTAGGCTTGAAGACTAAAAGTTTAATAAAATAAATCCAAAAAGTTAGCTGATTTTATTTTTTTTTTTTTTTTGGACAGCTTTGGCAAGGAGGTGGGTAATTAGGAGGAAAGCACTCCATGCCATTTACATAAGAATAGAATAGACAGAAAGAAGGATGACATGTTTGTCCTCTGCCTTCAGAAATAAAAATCTGGGGGAAAGGATGCTGTGTGGTTATTGAAGCCGCCTCTTGGATTTGATTTTCTACATTACCCCAGTGTAAATGAGAGGACAAATCTGCTCTAATTTCCCAGGCCTTTTGGGGATTGTCTACGGTCTCTTTTGTATTGCTCCATTTCAGCCTTATTCCCAGCATACTTGTGCTAAAGTTGGCAAGAAACCTGCACAGGACTAACTAAATAGCTACATCCCAACTAATTTCAGAGTGTTTCAAGATGAGTATTTGCACCTAAGTTTTCTGTGGCCTTGCTTGAATCCTGGTCAGGATTTCCATGAATGTATTTTAAACTGGGATAACAAAGACTTGAGTAGGAGATTTATTCGTACTCTTTAGGAAGAATAGGTCTCTTGCATGCAGGGATTCATAGATTGTTTGCAATCATTTGCCTTTGAAGTTCTGGGCTCTTTTTACTGAAATGGGGAGAAATAACAATTGCAATACTGCACGTTACTGTAATGAGCTCTGCAAAATATTAAAGAGAAATAGTGCCAAATTCTAAAAGTTTAAGGAGGGTTCAGTTTTGCAGCAGTGTGAGTTTGTAAATAAAGTTTTATTTCATGGTGCTTTCCTGTTTAGGTAAGTTTTAAGAGTTTCAAGACTCCTTGGAATGAACAGCTGTGTTGGAACAACTCCAGCAATTAGTTTTTCAGAATAGCTTCTATTCCTTGATATTGAAATATTATTTTGAATATGAAACAAGACCATTCTTATTTAGTGGCACTGAAGTTCCAGGCTTTAATTTGAAGTAAATACCTGCCATTCAAATGTCACATTTTCAGCTATAAGTAATTGTTAATGGATTAACAGTATGTTCCATGTCTTCATATTGCTTTTTCTGTGTTGCATTTTTGTATGGGTCACCATACCAATTAACTATACAGTTACTTAGAAAATATAGATGATAACACTGAATTTTTTCAGATAGACGTATCTGGAGAGTTGCATTTGCTTCTGTCTCCTGGCAATTGATGATACCTTTACAAAACCAGACCACCAGGGTTGGGATACAGTATTAATTACAAAAGTATTGTCAAGTTTTTCCAAAAAGAAGTTGATAGAGCTACACATTTCAGTGTCAATGTTAATTTTTTGTTTATTTTAGTTGGTTTTATGCATTAGATGTTCTGTGCACAACATGGTTTACAAGACACCTTGTTCAAGTTTATCTTTGAACATCTTAGGCTCTTACAAATGGGTCATATAGAGGCAAAAGGATAATTTCTTCCTTTTCTAAGACATAGGTTGTCTTTGCATTGCCTTTGGTTTTTTGTGTGATGGACACTTGAATGCAGTCTTAGTTGTCCTATGACTACTACTTTTGGATATAACTTTACACTGAGAGACAATTCAAATCTCAATTTTTAATTAGGTTTCAGCTTGCTTGAGTGTAGGATTTTTTTTGTTTGTTTTAATTCTTCTGGCTTTTGAGATTCTACTTAATCCAAAGAAGCCATTGAAATTAGATTATGAAGCAAACTCTGTTTTCAGACCTCTTAATCTGATTATAGTAGTAGCTATCGTGAGGTGCTCATGCAAAGTATAAGTATGAATAAGAAAATCGTTACTGTATGTCTTCTCCAATGTACATACTGAAACTTCATGAGGAGTGTTCTAACCTAATAACTAAACTTTCATGAGGAATTTTCCTAGTACAAGAACAATGTTGATTTACTTATTTATTAGGATGATACAAATCCACAGTGTCCTTGCAGGGTACATAGACTGATTGTTGACCTGATTTCTCTTGCTGTTCTGGACATGTGGTCAGGAGTAGAGGATTACTGGCACATGGAAAATTAACTTGATATACAAGTATCTCTAATGTTTATCAAGCATATCTGTTTATAATCTTTTCACTTGAAGATTTATGTTGCTTAAGAAAAAAATCACAATTGGGTCAGTAGACATTTTACATTTAGAGTGCTGAACAATTCTGCTTTTAATCATATAGGAATTGCAAAAAATAAATATTTATAGTAAGCTTGAAGTGATTTCTTCATCATTGATACACATTTTGATGAAGAAAGTCCTTTAGTCTCCCTTGTAATGGTGCATCTGTTATGAATAATTTCTGCTGTTTGAGTCCATGTTAACACATGAACATTTTAACATGTGAACACATGCATGCTAATGCTAGCATCTAAATTTCTTATTAAAAAACTTTCATATTTTGGCAACAAAATATGGCAAATTTTTGCAAGTTCAAATCTTAGCCACTAACCCAATAGCCTAAACGAAATGGGATTTTGTGTAATGTTACATTTTCAGCAGGTACAAGACTGTGCGAGGACTCCATTTCTCTTTCCCTTCCAGCTTTTTGATTAGCCACTTCTCAACTTTTGGACCTAAGTTTATCTCTGTCTGTTGGTTTTGCAGCACAGTGCAAGTTAGGTGGATACTACTGTTTTATTTAGAACATAATCATTCAATAATCAAGTGCTTGTATATACCCTATCAATCCCTAGTCATCCAGGTTCTTACAAATGCTAATCCTGTTTTTAATCAGTTTATGGTCGCAGTTCATTAACACCCATTCTTCTTACTTTATTTAAGCATCATCTCCCTTTGCGACCACATCTATATTCTCATTCCATTAAGAGACTGCAATCTATTGAAAACTAAATCGCTTTGCAATGTGAGAAGTATAAGGTGAGCAACCGTCTAACCCACTGTTTATGCACAGTGATCTTGAAGGGAGAAAAGGCTTGTTTTGAGGGAACAAGGAGCTCTGTGGGTTGTATCTTTAGCAGTATCTTCTTGTGTAGCTTCTCTATAAAACCAAGAAACTTGTACACTTGTCTTCTAATTTTGGATTCAAGTGAACAACGTGATGTTTGCTAAAACAGGGTGATAGAAATCTTTAATAAATATCACTTTTACCAATATCAAATCATGCATTATGCTTTCTTCTGAATTAAATAGCGGAGGAATGGTCTTTATGTGTTCAAAGTGACAAGCCTGTTACTTTTCCCTCTGTCATGACTCATACTGTCAAGTCAGTTGCACTCAAGGTGAAGAGGAACATAGTTCTGCCAAGTGTAGAATCTGAATTCTTAGTGCTTACATCTCAAAGGAGAAGTGGTAGGATAGTTCAACACCTAATGGACACCAACTGAACTTGGTAAACTTCTCTTGACCTTAAAATAAAATTGCATTAACCATTGAAATGTCTTGAAAATCCACTGTGAACTAGAGGCAAGTTCTTTGAATGTGTCATTGCCTGTTCTTAGTACATGAGATGGGTTCAAAGACCATCTCCAACTATGAAGAATGAGTGAGAACCGGAAAGTTCATCATTATTGCAGGAAAAATAATTCATGATTCTGAAAAAGAGAAAGAGAACAGAAGAAACAGAAGAGTACATTTAAGACAAGAGGCTTCCTTAAACCACAAGAATGGATAATCCGTTTCTACCACTACATCCATGCTGAGACTGGAATCTCTCAATGAGTCTCTCTTACTACAATTTTAGTTGGAAGAAGCAAATTCAAATGGTAGATTCTGTGTGCCCTGCAAGTTGTTTAGATGCAGACAAAACATTCAATTAGGAGGCTTTAAATGCAGAGCAGACAAACATCTAAAAAAAAAAAAATATAAACAAATGGCTTAGTTAACCTGTTTAAGAGAAAAGGATGGGATAGATGTTACCAACCTAAGAAACAAAATTGAAAGTGAAACAAAGAAACACTGAATCTTTAGCATTGTTTACTGCTACTTTATTGGTTTGATTTAGGAAAACAGAATAAAGATAGAACTTGTACGTAATAAGGCTGAAGAATATTTTTTCCCCATCCTTCAAGCTCTCCATCAAATGTAAAATTGCTGTCACAGAAACCTTTTTCAATATCAATTTTCAATTTGATACACTCAGATTTAGCTTTACTAATTTAGAACATTTGAAAAATACATGGTGTTAGAGTTCTGTATAGGCAGCTACTGGTTCTCTAATCACTACTTACTCTGATTTTCAGTAAGAATTAGATCCAATTTGTCCAAGGTTGGATTGTTTTCTCTGCTGTGCTCATTTCTGAAAGTACAGTTTCCCTCACTCCATTGATAACAATGAAACATGTTTAAAGGAAAGGCCTGTGGAGGAGAAAAACTTCATTAATCATGAGTCATTAGATTTGTCAGTTGGCAAAGGAAGAGTTCCTCATTTATCCCTTCAATGAAATTAGCTCTGGCCTAGATGTAGTTAGAAATTGTAAATTACCTTGGCATCTATCTGTTACTGTTTATATATGCATCATAAAATGGCAGATGGCATTTTATTAATAGCAGATGAGCTGAGACTGTCAAGATACTTTGTTTCTTTGAATTTGGAATGGCACCTACCTACATAATTTCATGGTGCTTACTTATAGTTTTCTTAATAATAAAAAAAACAAACAACAAAACCCAACACAGACACACACACTGAAAAAAACCAACAAAACAACACAAAACCCCCTAATGTTGTTTTAAGCTGCACCTGCCACTCTCCTCCCACATCCGAGATGGCTAATAGAGATTGCATCATGACAATCTAAGTAAAGATTAATCTTAAGAAATTCTTAGTTGAAAAGTCTATATGTAAAATTCCGTCATATTGTATAAAGCGCACTGATGCTACAAAACCTGATGTAAGAATTTATTTCAGTTGTGGTATTGTTTTTTGTTTGGGTTTGTGGGTGAGGTTTTTTTCATTCTTAGTTTCTTGAATAGAAAAGTATGGCATCTAAAATGATACTGAAACAGATATCAAGCAATATATGTTAACAATGAAAATTCCACTGAGTGCATTGATACTGATATATCCTGTTTAAATTAGAAAATTTGCCTGAGTTAATTTCAAAGGTTTAAGAAAATTGTTGGAAGCACAAACAAAATATATGATTTTCTGCTTTAACTGTCTATGCTAGCTTCTTCACACTCACTAGAGTGCCAAAATTCACTGCGCTTGCAAAGCACCAAGATTCAGCATTCTGCCCTGCCTGAATTTGTTCTGAAACTCTTTCCAGTTTCAGAACTTTGTTGCAGTTAATTTTTAGTTGTGAATAACTTTGAGTTCTAAGGAGCAGATCTTCCAATTTCATCAGGAAATTTGTGGTCGCTTCTGATTTTGACTATGACTGTCAGTCTGCTCGTCACTGGTACGTTGCATGTAGTTCAGGGTCTTACAAGGAGAGTCCCTATCCAAATCAGAGTCTGGATTGTAAAGAGAGATATATGAAGAACTGAGGAAGGAAGTTTTCCTTGTGAAAAAATGATTTGAGGTTGCTTTATAGCCAAAAATCAGGTAGCTCAACTTGTGGCTAGGTATTTTTCATTGCTTTGCATATTCATATCTATGCACTAATAAGGATTTGGGCATATTTCCTCTGAGCTACCACTGAAGTTCTCAGCATGATGGGACTCTACCAGTTTTATCCAATGCAGAAGACTTTTAGGAGTACAGAGGAAAAGTAGTGATTCATAGATTTAAAGGGTTGGAAGGGACCTCTAGAGATCATCTAGTCCAACTCTTCTTCTAAAGCAGGATTGCCTAGAGCACATTACTCAGGACTGCATCCAGGCAGGTCTTCAAAATCTCCAGAGAAGGGGACACCATGACCTCCCTGGGCAGCCTGTTCCAGTGCTCCGTCACCCTCACTATAAAGAAGTTTTTCCTCATATTTGAGTGGAACTTCCTGTGTTCCAACTTGTGTCCATTGCCCCTTGTCCTATCACTGGAAAAGAGTCCAGCTCCATCATCCTTCAATCCACCCTTTAGGAACTTGTAAACATACAAAAGGTCTCCCCTCGATCTTCTCGAGGCTAAAGAGCCCCAGCTCTCTCAGCCTTTCCTCTTAAGGGAGGTGCTCTAATCCCTTAGTCATCTTGGTTGCCCTACGTTGGACTCTCTCCAGTAGTTCCCTGTCCCTCTTGAAGTGGGGAGCCCAGAACTGGACACAGTATTCCAGTTGTGGTCTCACTAGTGCAGAGTAGAGGGAAGAATCACGTCCCTCGACCTGCCAGCCACACTCTTTCCTATGCAGCCCAGGATTCCATTGGCC